>BSBM01000101.1:2640000-2692500 GCA_027924585.1 Larix kaempferi | reverse complement strand
TCATCGTCGTCATCATCATCATGATCAACATCATCATCATCATCATCATTATCATCATCAACATCATCATCATCATCTTCATCATGATCTTCATCATCATCATCTAAACCCAGTCTTCCTCTCCCTAACCTCTCCCCCATCCCTAACCATCCTACTCTTTCTATCTCTCTGCTACTC
Source organism: Larix kaempferi (assembly GCA_027924585.1). Lineage (NCBI taxonomy): Eukaryota > Viridiplantae > Streptophyta > Pinopsida > Pinales > Pinaceae > Larix > Larix kaempferi. Next base: position 2,692,323 of record BSBM01000101.1, on the reverse strand, counting down.
CCCCTAGCCCAAAACCCCCTCCTCTCCCTAGCCCTTACTAACCTGGGCTCTCTCTGTCTCTCTCTCTTCCCTACACCTCCGCCTACCTCTAACCACACCTCCCATCTCTATTTCCCACTCCCTACAACTAACACCCTCTCCTCTCTCTCCCTCCTTCCCCCCCCCTAACCATTACTAACCCCCTCTCTTAGTCTCTCTCTCTCTCTCTCTCTCTCTCTCTCTCTAACCCCCCTCCTAGCCCCTTACCCGTAACTAACCCCCCCCTCTCTCACTCTCTCTTCCTTGCTTCTACACCTCTCTCTCTCTCTCCCTCTCTCCCCCCTCTTTCTCTCTCCTAATCCCCCTTTTCCTACCACTAACCACCTCCCATATCTAATCCCTAAGCCCCTAACACCAAATCCCTAGTTAACTTCCTAACCCATAGAAACTATTGCATAAGATTTTGATGATTACAATGGCGTGTGCGCATTTAGTGATCCATAATGCGTGCGCCTTATGGAATCCTATCCTACATGTTAACTAACATGGAAGGATCGGAGCCCTCCCTTGCCTAGTTCTACGAAACGCTCGCACATTTTGGTTTTACTCAATACTTGCACGTTTTGCGAATGCACGATTGCATCTAAAGGGTCCCTCAACTTCGTGCGAAGGCCCAAATCTCTTCTAAGGATTTGTAGTTTCACAGTCCTTACCTTGTTCAAGCCTTGATAGGAAGTTTTCAGTGTGTTCCATGCTTCCTTAGCTGACGTTGCTATTGCTACTCTTGGGAGTATGGATTCATGTGTTGCTTGATGTATGTGGAACAATGCCTTTCCATCTTTCTTCCTTTGTTCCCTCAAGACATCCTTCTCAACTTGTGTGATATTGTTGTATGATGTCAGGTTTGCTGGTTCTACATAGCCATTCTAGACTATTTCCCATACATCTCGACCTCTGAACAAAGCTTTCATAGTTAGAGACCAATATTCATAATTTTTACAAAAAAATATTGGAGTTTGCAAATTACTAGAAGTGGAAGCCATTCTTAATCACTTTTCCCTTTTATAAATAGAATTTCCTTTCTACATAAACCACACTTTGATACCAAATCAAGGGAAAAGCACACACCGTGCAATCAAAAGATTGAATTGCGCAATAAATGAATATTTTTTTTCTTCACTTTACGACTTCGCTTCTCCTAGCATATACTCTGCGAAGTAAACTTCTATTTTTTTTGAACACTTTACTTCATAGATTAACTGCGCAGAGATTAAGTGTGCATTTCAACTTTTTACTGCGCAGTTGAACTTCGCATAAATGTGCAGTTAACTTTGCGAAATAGTTTACTTCGCGAACTTCTCAATTACTTCTTTAACTTCACATAACCCAATTTTTAAAAAACTTTACATTAAAAATATTTCTTGCTAAGACATAAGAACCAAAACACTTACGGGAAGTTACTCCTTGTTAAAATAGAACTTTCACTTCTTACAGAGCTTGGGCTCTCAAACACATCGCGGACATATTCTTCTTCTCCTTTCTTTCACACACCTCTGCCTAATCCTTTGTGAGAGATTTTCATTTATACACAAACTTGGTTTACCTTCACCTGGAAACTACTGAGATCCATTAAAGACTGTAATTAATTTCTACCTAATAAATTTGACTTGCATAATACAAACGCAGCTGAATAAATACTAGGAAGAGTGCACGAAGCCTACTGACAGATAGACTGACTGTCTGACATCTCTGCAATACAGCGGACTGACAAAACGTTTGATGGAGTGACTGACAGAGACGGCGCGAACTAGATATGCATTCAGCTTGTAATTACATTTCTCCAACAAAAATGTGAGAGAATGGAGAGTGCGAGGAAATTGTCTGAAAACAAACCGTAAACTGATTTAATGGAGAGATCTTGTAATTCTTTTGGGTCATTCTAGGACCCTCAATTGCTATGCCATATTTCTCCACTTTCAACTGTTTACATGAATTATATTCTTATAGTTTCTACCAGAAATGTGCTGCCAAAATGTTTGCTACAGGATTTGATTAAAATCTCTCTCTCTCTACTTCTGCAAACCCAAATGCTCTAGCACTTTACTTATATCCTTCCTATATTCTCATCAAATATTCAATGTCAAGCATTCCTCAATCGTACCAACCATGATTATGAGCGAATACTCATAACTTGTGGTGCTGCCAGAGATATGACTAAGCATTATTTCTAGAATAATGTGACATCCATACCTTGATCTTATATGTCCAAATCGCCTTTACTATTCCACCGATCATAAAGAGAACTTTCAATGATTGAACATGAAACTCATGATAGTGCGCCTATATCCATCAAATTTGTCATAATCAATTTGGAAAGAGCTTGGGCACTTGAAACTTGCCTCTCATCAACTACAAATTATTGCACCATAGTGATGGCTTCTTCTCCTCCATAATACTTTATTCCTCACCTCTACTACACTCCCGTCGATTTCTACCTTAATAACTTCATATATGATTATGCCATTCAAAATATTTTTCCGTAGGACCTTAAACTTGTATGATAAAAATGCCCAACCAAGTCTCAAGAATCAATGTAATTTCGTATTGTTCCACACCATAGTGCATAAAATTCCATGAGAGTGCATATATATATATATATGAGTTGTTTCAGAATTAAAAATCAAATAGCATTCCACCTTACCTCTCAGAATTCATTGGATCTGTACTCAACAATTTTCCTCAACTCTATGCAACTTCTCTTGCTGAAACTATCATCTACCTTTCTACACATCTCTTCCATTGCTAGAACTATCTTTGTCTGCATATCCTTTATTGCAGAACTTCTCACAGGGCCTGTGTTTATCTTCATCTGTTAAATTCCTCTCAGCTCATGAGTATCTCGGGCTCTGATTTCTTCTTCACAAAGAGCATAGACAAAAATTGATTCGAATATTGTTATTTTATAATAAATTTCTAAGCCTCGTAATGATTAGATGAATTTACATTTCCTGTAAGTAATACCATATCTCAAAATAATGTAATTATTGAAATTCATTGGGATGGAAACCACGCTTCCTTTGCATTAATACATAGTTTAGTCAAACGACATATGAACCTTGCTCCACTTCTCCAACACTAACTCGATTGGAAATATACACCAATTGTGGCAATCTTAATAACAATTAGATCGCTAGCCATTTTAAATTGTGTCGAAACCATGTCTATGATCCTCTCACAGCTTTTGGGTGTTTTCTGCCCTTGGCCACTCTATCCATGATATGCTTGAAAGCTTACATATATGTGTGGTACAAATCTAAACTAATCCTGAGATGTTTCTAAAACAATTTCTAGATTAAAAATATAAATCCCCAAGAATCTATCAACTAACATCCCATGGATCAAATCAATATCTTCAATATGTTATTTATACTCATATGCACAATTAATAGTAACGATGTTATGTAGATAGACCACTATGAAGTTATTGGTAAAAGGTAGTATTGTGCCCTTCATTAGGTGCATGGATGTGATTAGCTGATCTATAAATGGTAGATCTATGGCCTCTATCTTTTGCAAAAACAGATCCTTACCGTGGAATAAAAATATATTTACTTTTGCAACTATTGTCCACTATAAATATGCTCTTAATCTGCTGTGCTTGAATAGAAATGGCACAGTCTATTACAGGTTTGGATCTTGGTTTGGATTGATTACTTTTGATGCAAAGGAAAATAACACCAATCATTGAAATTGATTGGCAACAAGATTTGAGGAGTGAAGTTCAAACTAGCATAAAAATGGATTGAGGAATGGCTAGGGTTGACTACCCCTGTCCCAATCAATAAAAACAATGTTGTATATTTAAAGCAACATTCTATTTACAAACCCATATTGTTATCATCCATTCACAACAGAATCACAATTAATAGGTTTGATCAAAATAGGGACACCTCCTTCACCCTCACGTTGGATATAATTCAAAGAATTCAAAGCATAAAGAAACATATAACTACCAAATATATGTGAATATGTTTCCTGCATGTCACCTATTATATTAACCTACTGCTCAAAGAATATCTCTAGACATTTGCTATCTAGGTTGTATTGTTTATTACTCTTTTGCTTGTAATTGATAAGGTTGCAACATTTAAATTGATGATGTCAATCTAACTCAAACATGTTTGCATTGCATATTGGGTACAAGAAGTCAAGGAATGACCAGGCATCTTATGTAAATAATATAACTAAGCCAACTACAAGAGGCAAAGGTAAAAATCGTTTGTGTGTGTCCATGGTGTACTCTTCTAAAGCTTCAAATAATAGCCTTTGAAGCTTTTGGTAGGAACCAAACTAAATCGTCTTTACAGAAGCATTGTTAGATAGTTTTAGAGTACAGGAAATACAATTTCAAATGATGGTTGAAAGGAAAATAATTAGTAAAATATTTTTTTCCCATTTGATACCCATCACCCACACCCTTCACACTGCAGGAATTACATTGATACCTAGCAAAGTGGACCTAGATTTAATAGCGAGAATAAATGTTTTGATCTTATTGTTTACTAGTCCTATATATGATTTAAATTAAAGCTTTGAACCCTAATAAATGGCTAGCCAATTCAGTTTGTTGGGATTTGAAAGATCATACTCAATTCCTTAAATAAGCATTTAAACAGTTATAGAGAGCTTATTTTCCATTGTACTAGTGAATCCTTGCTTACAGTGATATTTTGAGGCATTGCCATCATCTCGATTCTTACTATAGTATGTTTGAGGGATAAATGCTTAAAATATTTTATTAAACAATTAATACAAGTGTTTCCAGCAAACTGTCCATTGTCATGAAGAATCCATTTTTTTAGGTCATGGTGTCCTGCCTACACAGTATGAAGGTTTATTGTTTTTTCTTTGGTACCAATCAAGAACATTTGATATGTTTGGAAGCACAAAGAAAAGAAGTCATGGTGAGTAATTTTTTTTTTAAACATAATGAAATTTTGGTTCTATGAAGGTAATTCAGGAATGTAAGCAAAATGTTATGAAGGATTAAGTAGTTGACAATGTTTTGCTTGGTGTCTCTTTCTCAGTTCTATACAGAATTTTGGCTAGATTGTTAATCCTTGGATTATGGATTATAGGAAACACATTTTTTTATCTAAGCACATATTGTCTGTACTACAACACAAAATAATTTCAATTGCCATTGATTCTGTATAATGAAGAACTATTGTCTGATTAGGTCACAACTATGTATGTGATGTGTAGAAGATTTCTTTGCCAATATAAAATGATTATACTACCATGTTTTCATTGCCTCTATTTCCATAAGGTAACCAGCCTAGCTTCAAGCCAAATTTGTATTATTTTCAACCTCTTCCCAACTTATCTCTGTAGTGCCAGAATAGGCAACTAAGAAATATATTAAAGAGTTACTCATACATGTGTAGTCATTGAATATGTAATAAGAGAGCACTAGTTTTTGTGAATATGCAATGAGAGAATGTAAAATTTTCTTATTATTTTTTAAATAATGAAACTAAATCAACCTAATTTTATTTTAATTGTACAAAATTAAACATGTTATTTCAATCATTTTTTATCATGGACCAGAAAACGGTCTCATTGTTAATTAGTACCATTTGGAAACTTCATTCATTGCCCATTTTATTAAGCATCAGATGTGATTTTCAGGTTATAATAGACTTGCTACAGAGTGCATGGGAATATGTACAAGTGTTACAGGAAGAGTGGCAAATGAATTTTGAATTTCTTGGTAAATTGGAGCCAGACAGTGTGAAACACTTCTACAACCATATATCAGTGATGGAGATTGTTGATACTATGTTTTGTCATCTAGAAAGCATATAAACCTATGACCTTTTCACCATATTATCTCTCTATTTTTGGCACATTTTTCATCCATATTGGATTAATAAACACATTCAAAAGGAATATTAGGTAATTTATTATTTTATTTTTAATTGTGAAAAATCAGCAAGTTAAAATAATCAAAATTCGGATTTTATCAATAATTTTAAAAATAACTTTGTTCTTGTAATCCATCATTCGTCTAGATGGTTGCAGACCGATTTAGAGGAAATAGGCACATGGGTTATGATCCATGTCTTCATACTATGGTGCATGTCCCCTTGGATGAAAGTAAAAGATCCGGAAACCCTCTATCCAATGCTCCAGTCAACGCAGGTATCAGATTGAAATTCCACAACAAAAAAAACAAAGATTCGAAGTGATTCACAAAATCAAGGACTAATAACTCAATCAAGATGAAATCAACTTTATTTAGAATCGAATTGATTATATCATTACTGTATGAGAGTATTTCTAGGCTAGCTATTATATCTCATCTTGTATATATAAGCTGAAAATGAAGCTTTAAAGGGGGATTCGAATAGAGATCAAACTTCTAAAATCAAGTTTGTAACCAATTTTAATGATTAATAGAAGAGATATGATATTCTTCAGTTAGTTGTTTTCTTCTTATATGTGTGCCAATCCTGGAGGGCCCCCTTAATGCTCTCATTGATGTCACTCTTCTAAATTTTTGTGCATACCTTTGTTTTCTAAAGCTTCTCATTTTGGTAAATAATTTCACTCTCTTATTTGCAGACCATCTCTTTGATTTCTAGGTTTAAATTCAAATTATATTTCAATTTTTTATTACAGTTTACAATTGACTTAATATAGATGATTGCTTATCATTGTTACAATCTACAACTTCCATAAGTCAACAAAGTACTATTGCAAGAGCTAATAATCATTGTGGAAATATAAGCCATGGTTTAGTATTAGTCCATTAGTGGATATTCAATTGGAAACTCATATATATTGTAATACTTGACATTTCATATAATATAATTTAAGTGGTTGAAATTATATATGTTTGTACGTGATATTATTTAGTGTTGTACTTAACTAATGCGACTTTCCATAATTCACATGTGTATTCATATTAGATGAGCATGCATATTGTATGTTATTTTTTTTAATTTATTCACAATATTATACAAATCATTTATATTGATTAATATTGAACACAAATAAAATAAATATAAAACTACTAAATTAGTTTTTTATATTGATTAATAATGATTGAAAATGAAATAAATATAATACTACTACATTAGTTTTTGATATTGATTAATAATGAATGGAAATGAAATGAATATAATACTACTACATTAGTAATAAATCACTATTACAAATGACAAATTTGGGACTAAAAAAAGCTAAAATTTGCATATATGCGACTATTGTTTTAGAGATGGCGACTAATAGTAGCTAATTTACAGTATCTTATAACGTGGACAACATTTAGTTGTATTTCCTTAGTCATTAATTGGTTTCCTTGATTTATCATTTAGTAGTATATTTAGTCATGTATTTGGTCATTATTTGGGGCAATTAATGATTAAATCAGTGACTAAATTAATGGCCAAATACACGACTAAATATACTACTAGATGATAAACCAAAATAACCAAGTCATGGCTAAGCAAAATACGACTAAAAGTTAGTCACGTTATAAGATACTGGAAATTAACTACTATTAGTCGCCGACTAAAAAACAGTCATTTATATGCAAATTTTAGTTGTTTTTTCAGTAACAAAATAGTCATTTTGTACTAGTGTTTGTTGACTAGGAAGCTAGACTAGTATAAGTGGTGAGGCATTTTTCTAGGCTTGTTCAATAACAACTTGGGAAAGAGCTTATTTTTGGATTTGACAACAATTAGAAAAGAATAATGTTTCACAAGAAATAATGGCATAATCATAGTGGAAACTACAAGTTCATACACATCGTGTAAATGATACAATGAGCTAGCCGGACAATCACAAATTTCCCATGCATCATTGGAGATTCTCTAATACAAAATGGATAATTAGTGACTAAAAAACAGCTAGAATTTGGTTAATAATGACTAATTTTGAGGAAACGACAGATGGAAACAAATTAGCAGTCTCTTTTCACTCAACTAATGTAGTTTTATATCACTTAGTAATTAATTGGTTAACTAATGACTAAGTGATATATGACTATGTTAGTTGTATATCACTTAGTCATTAATTAACCAATTAATGACTAAGTGATATACAACTAACCTATTTGTGTGAAAATAGACTACTAATTTGTTACCATTACTTGTTGCCTCAAAAATAGTTGTTTATATCCAAATTCTAGTTATTTTTTAGTCGCTACTTACCCATTTTGTACTAGTGTCCCCATGGGTTATCCTTTCTTGTCAACAATTGCTTTCTCACTCTCACAGTTACAAAATATCAACATGAAGAAATAAATGATGAAGTCTTTTAGCGATATGGATCCCTCCTAACCTCATACATCAACAAGTATATGTTATCACATAATTTTTTCACACATGCCACATTTTAGCATATGTTGTGGAAAGACATCATCAAGATATAGCATGCACATCAGAAGGCTTCCCTTTTACCAAGGATCAACATTTGAAATGAAGTTACCCTAAAATCATCAAATTGTTGAATCATCCATGTGGGTTCCCCAAAGAATACCCATGAGACAATGTAGCTTCACAAAAGAAACTCTTGCATGACATGGTAGTGTGTATTTGTAAAAGGTATGCCCTCTCGATAGTGTAGAAAATCCTACATTAGCTACATGGTTTTGTGAAAATCCTCACAGCAGATCTAAGAGATGATGTATCTCACAAGAGAATAATTATGATTAAGCAAGAAAATAGAAGAAGAGTGATACATGTAGTATAATGAGCAACAGAATAATATGGTACAGTAGAACTCAGATAGAAGCAATAATACTTCGGTCATACTAGATTATTAATCACAAATTGACATATAAATAATACAATGCATGAGGAATTCGAATGCCTAAGGTGGCAATTCGAATTAGCCTTCATGGAGTGATCAAAGGATCACTGGAGTGTCATCGGAGCACAACTAGGTGTCCTCATGATCATCGGAGCGCAACTTGAAGTCTTCATCATCATCAGTGGAGTCATCAATGCTCAAGTAACTGTCAACCATCAGCCAAACTAACTCTGGTAGGTGTAACTGAGTGTAACTCAATGTAACTGAGTGTAACTGACTGTAACTGAGTGTAACTAAGTGTAACTGACTGTAACTGAGTGTAACTGAGTGACAACTGGACTGGTAGGTGAAGGAGGGCGAGTTGCTCCCTAAAATCAAGGAAGAAGGGCGCATTAAGCAACTGGAGGGCTAAAAGTGAATAGTGAGAAGCTCCTGGGGGCTGGCTAATTGAGGGCTAGGTGCTAGACTGATGACTGGGATGCATGTAAAATGCATGCAAACCCTAAAAGGTGCATGCATGACTGAAAATGTAAATGATCAAAATACTGGTGGGACTAGGATGGAGTATAAGAATATCCTAACACCCCCCCTTAATCCATCCTGGGCCTTGGTAACTAAGACCAAAGGTCACCCAATACAATGAATAATAACAATCAATAAACCAAGGAAGTGGGAAAATTTCATGGGAAACATACCCCCTCCTCAAAAAATAGACTGTAAGGCACACATAAAAATAAATGCTCCAAACTCAAGCATGTGTGATGCTTGGTCATATGTCTGGACGTATCTTTTTCTTGGGAAGAAGTGGATCATGCTAAAAAAGCATGTGCTTGTACTTGCTCTTCAGATCGAATGTGATGAGAACAAATCCAATAGTATGAGAATGATCATTGAACCTGTGATTCGAATCAGCTGAGGTAGGATCAAATCTGTGAAAGTGCATATAGTCTTTTGTCTTCTCCTTTGAACCACCATGGGTGAGATTATGCCAAAAATAACTATTACATGTTTGCTTGAAATCAAAATCAGATTTAAGACTTTCAAAACAGTTTCTTGAGATCTCCTTTGAACCAGCAAGGGTGAGATCAAAACTATCATATGCATGAGAAATTATCTCAAGCGGGTGGCAATGGCCATATTCTTCAATAACCTTCTGAAAGCATGTGCTAATGATCATATAGTAGTAAATAAGAGATGTTTGCTGAAGAGGAGCGAATGCATTACCTCCAATAGCTAATGTTACCTCTGAAATAATCATGTGATCATGATGCAAACCAACAAACTCTGGTGCAAAAGAGGATTTAGGACCTTCTGCAATATCTAGAGCGTGAGCTGGCACAGAAAGAGAAGAAAGTTTGAGCATGAGCGGAGAATCTGCAAGTTCTTTGTCAACAACTTCAATATGAGATGATACTGGTTCATGATCTGAGAGATCATGAAGGGGAGCGAACGCAACATGATCTAAGAGACCATCAGGAGGAGCGAATGCATCATGATCTGAGAGACCATCAAGTGGAGCGAATGCATCACCTTGCTTGCTTTTGAAGGGATTTGGACCAAATCCATCATTCTTTTTGCCGAATCTTTCATCTAGATGAGCCCATAACTCTTTTGGAGTTTCAATATCAATGATGGTCGGGTACAATATGTAATCAGTCATAGCAAGCATCATTCTTCCAATGTGCATGTCACCTTTATTCAACCATTTAATCTTCTTTGTAGAGCATTCGAACTCTCTTTCAAAATAACAATCAAAGAGATCATGGCTCTTTAAATATGTTATTATTTTTGGTTTCCATTCATCATAGTTGAATAGAGAAAGAGGAGGGATTTCTTCTAAATTCATTGAAGATGTAGAGGACCTGCAAAAACAATATAGAATCACTGCAACTGCTACTGCTGCAAAAATGCAGATTCTGCTACAACTGCTGCACTCGAAATCTTGGTAATAACCTGCAAAAAAACTCTCAAGAATGGAGATAAACAATACTCTCAACAGGCTTTGATACCATGTGAAAATACTCACAGCAGATCTAAGAGATGATGTATCTCACAAGAGAATAATTATGATTAAGCAAGAAAATAGAAGAAGAGTGATACATGCAGTATAATGAGCAATAGAATAATATGGCACAGTAGAACTCATATAGAAGCAATAATACTTCGGTCATACTAGATTATTAATCACAAATTGACATATAAATAATACAATGCATGAGGAATTCGAATGCCTAAGGTGGCAATTCGAATTAGCCTTCATGGAGTGATCAAATGATCACTGGAGTGTCATCGGAGCACAACTAGGTGTCCTCATGATCATCGGAGCGCAACTGGAAGTCTTCATCATCATCAGTGGAGTCATCAATGCTCAAGTAACTGTCAACCATCAGTCAAACTAACTCTGGTAGGTGTAACTGAGTGTAATTCAATGTAACTGAGTGTAACTGAATGTAACTGACTGTAACTGACTGTAACTGAGTGTAACTAAGTGTAACTGACTGTAACTGAGTGTAACTGAGTGACAACTGGACTGGTAGGTGAAGGAGGGTGAGTTGCTCCCTAAAATCAAGGAAGAAGGGCGCATTAAGCAACTGGAGGGCTAAAACTGAATAGTGAGAAGCTCCTGGGGGCTGGCTAACTGAGGGCTAGGTGCTGGAATGATGACTGGGATGCATGTAAAATGCATGCAAACCCTAAAAGGTGCATGCATGACTGAAAATGTAAATGATCAAAATACTGGTGGGACTAGGATGGAATATAAGAATATCCTAACAGGTTTTGCAAATAGACGCAGATTAGAAAATTTTGCAGTGCATTCAAGTTAGATTAAATGTGTTCTTCCACTTGTAAACTCAATTTGGCTCTACTCAAGCACTTGAGAATTCAGTAGCCCCATATCAGTACTTGGGAGGTAACTTTGGGCGATACTGCATTCACATGTTGAATTGGATGTTTATAGATATCTTGTTTAGCTATAAAAGGAAGCCTCTTGCATGCAAACTTGAATAAAATTGAAGAGCATTATTATGTTGCTAAATTTGGTGTGGAAGACATCTCTTTCATGATAGTTGTATTTGTCAACCTTCATTATCTCAACCTCCCTTGTCTTCTTCATCAAGAAGCAAGTATATTTTTCTCATCATTCACAAGTAGTCAGACAATAATTGGAGAAAACACAAAACACCCTCCCAAAGAGAGTGATGGTTGTCTCATGGAAGCTATATTCACCAAGATGACACCGTTGTATCCAAATCCTTCCCATTTGAGATCAAGTAATTTGTTTAAAAATCCTATATTTTTTGTGTTTTTACCCAATTTTGGCAAGTTTGATCATTAGAAATAGTGGTTTATATGATGTTATTAAGTTCATGGCTTTAATTGATTAGTATTTTTAATACCAAACATCACATCTATTGTTTCCCTAGTTACAACCTACAACAAAAGGAGAAATAGATCTCCACTGAGCCATTTTTCCCATAATATCTATCCATGAATGGAAGGGTTTCTTGGGTCGCACTATCCCTCGCCATGGTGTGACATTGGGGAATGTCTCCACTAGACATGCAACTTTGAAAGGAGAGGTTTGAGGGGGGATACCAACTAAAGTGTATATAAGCATGCCAGATCCAATCATAGATGTACATGTGTGGGTGTTGAGTGATGGTCGCCCTCGTTTATGATGGAACATGGATATGGAAGGAATCTCTCCTCTAGTAGGAGGAAGGCCTTGCAAAATTAAGGAACATATAGATGCCATTGAGTTCACTATGATTCCAATCTTGAGATAATGAGGTTTAATGAAGTAAGCAAAAAGAAATGATTGCAACCAACAAATGTAACTATAATTGAAAGATAAGATTGCATGTATGGTGTAGATATCTATCTTTAAAAATAGATCTAATATTCTTTGTGATATGTGTCTTTAATTACACATGGTTTTTTGTAATGTAAGAAACACAAACATTATCCTATTGAATTAATGCCATTTCTCTCAATAAGGGAATTAGGACTTCCAAAATATATCTTATCAAATGGTTGTGAATCCAGTGAATATGATTAGTGAAGGCGTGAATTATGAATTAGTTATAATAATGGGTGTTGGGGATAGGTTCCAAAAAATCAGCAACACTTCCAATAACCAAAAAAATATAATTTAGGTGCAAATGCATCCAACAAATGGCACCTAGTGGAATCCTAGTTTTTGGCCACTAAGATACCTGTCTCAAGTGTGTATAAGTAGTTCAGCATCAGACACTCAATGGTTGTCTCCAAAACGAGATGAGTGGCTCAATGTAGAGCATCAAAACAACCTGACCTCAACTTTAGCATCCATGGACATTGTGCCTCATTATTTGGGTTTTCTTACAATTGGTAAGTAGGATTTAACTCACCCTAAATGATAACAACTACTATTGTGTGTGAAAATGATTGAGAGGCTTTATTTGGGTGTTTCACCCAACAATCCTAACTTAGAATATAATGTGTTTTCTGACCTATTTTTGTAAAAATTAAGATAGTTAGGATTAAGTTTTTGATTGGTTTTAAAGGGTCCAAAGTTAAGGTGTGAAAATGAGGTATTTGAGACCTCTCATTATTTTTGGTTCATCTAGATCACTTTATTGGCGTAGGATGAAGATAATACTGTAATGAGAATAATTTTTAGGTCCTTTGTATATGTGCTTCAAGTGGTGAAACAATTGTTTGATTGAACACGCTGCATGAGCTTGAAAAAAAATTGGAAGAAATAAAAATAAAATATGTGAACTTGTATGGGTTCTTACTCCTAAATTAATGTCCTAATTATTATTTGGATGATTGCAAATAATAGTTTTAAACAAGAAGATGTGCAAAGGAAGGTATTTCACTTTTTTAGACCTTTCTGATTCACCAAGATTATTTAACTGTACAATCCCAAGGTAAAGAGAATACTAGGATTTAGGAGATTTTTTAGGCCCCTTGTTTTTGTGTAGAGCGAACTACTCTAGGTTGTTTTGAAAAAAAAGTGTGTGAGAAACAAGTGGTTAAATTGATGTAGGTTCATTTCATTTTCCTAGTCTAATAATTTTCTTTTCAAAATTCAAAAGCAATAAAGAATATTTATATTCTAATATAGTGTAGGCTAGGAGGTTATTAGTAACCTCAAAGACCAAAAACTGAAATAGAAATTTGCAAAATGTGTTTTCCCCTACTTAAACAAGGTGCTTTAATTACTAAAAAGGAAAAATCAAGTTGTTTATTTATATGTTAATTCTTAGAAACTTGTGGGAAGTTCTTTGAACTTCATTTCTAACAAAAAATAAGCTAAAACACTAAATCAAACTATAGTTGTGAGGGTCATAGTGAATACAGTTGAGTAACCATGTGAATTACAAGTTACAAATGTTGCATGTGAATGTAGAATGACAAAAATACTTGAAAATATGAGAAATGATGATTTTCTAGTTTCAACTATCTAGTGGAGGTGAGGTGTAATAAAAAAATAAAAATATTTCAAGCAATGGTGTGACTCTCAAAAAACAACTTCACAAGATGGATCAAAATATATGTTGGGCATTGTGTGACCTAGAAATGAGTGGATCAGGACTTTCACCATCCAAAACTCAATGGTTATGGCTATTACAGGAAAGGTATAGGTCTTACAATAATCCTCAAGTTGGAAAAAAGAAAGTACACAACCTATAGAAAAGAAATGAAGTAAAAAAATAGTGGAGTCTCCGACTCTACTGTGGGGAAATAAGGTCAATGAAGAGAAAATTCCCCTCTTCTGGTAGGTATAAAAGAAGAAAATAGATCATGAGATGGTTAGTGTGACAAACACTAATGTGTTGAATAAAATCAACAAAGAAAACAAAGCATAAGAGCTACTTTAACATATTAAACTACTAAAATGACACGAAAACAAGAATAAGAGACGAGATTCAACTTGATTGTAAATGTCCAATGAAAATTCATATATAAAATAGATGTATCACCTTCACGAATGTATCTTATATATTGAATCTATCACTCCCTTTTGGAAGAGTCCTTTAAATCTCTAATTGCTCTCAAACAACCTTGGGAATGATAAAGAAAAATACTTTCTTCTTAAGGGAAGGAGCTAAAAAATCACAGGAGAGAATGAATGGTAAGAAAATAGATGAAAGAGAGGTATTCCTATACAATTCCTATAGCATAAACTTGCTCTATTATTTCCTTAAGAAATGCATTGCCACAAATTCCTTTTATAGTGAAATGGAGGTATTCAAAGAACTAGTTCCAAATGTGAAATATTCTATCTTGAAGGGACTTTCAAATACAAGAATGTGGTACATTAAGGATCAAGTACTTGGTAGGTGAGTTCAAGTGAAATCCTTTTGCACCCAAGTGCAATTGGTGTTTTTTAATTCTCCACAAAATTTATGAGTATGGGTTTTTGTATATCCACGTGAGTATTAAGGGATTTTCCATGTCATTTCAATTGAATACTAAGTTGTGATTGTCACACAATCTGGGTAAAATGAAATTTCACAGTAATTCCTCTATTCCACATGTTCATTACTGGTAAACTAAGCTTTATGAGCTATATAATGTATGGTGATGATGTCTTTCAGTAGTAGATGAAAAATATCAAAAGTTTGTGAAATTTAGGCGATAACACATGGTTGAGTTTTGTTAACCATGGTTGACTATGGTTGAATTTGATTAAGAAAGATTAAATTGATTGAAACATGGTTGATTATGGTATAATTTGGTTAACCATGGTTGATATTATTGAGCTATTCTTGATTTTGCAAAGCTAAGGTTGACCATGTTTGGCCACGGTTAATTATGGGTGAAAACTGATGGTTGAAGATGGCCAATCATCATTGACTATGGTTAACCATGGTTGATTATGGTAGGCTCTAATTCAGTAGGGTTAACGACGGTTCACTGTGTTTAACAAGGGTTTACAATGTTTGACAATGGTTCACTATGGTAGAGTATGGCATACAATTATTTCTAAGGTTTATTATGTTTTACCAAGGATGACCATGTTTGACTATAGTTGGTCTATAGTTAAGCATGTTTGACCATGGTTGGCAATGTTTGATTATGTGTTACCATGGTTGAATTCCGTTGAGTATATTTGATTATGGTTGACTGTGGTTGAGAATCATAAAACATGGTTAAACTAGGGGTTTCCATGGTTCACTTTAGCTAACCATGGTTGATGATCTTTAACTATGTTTGACCATGGTTGACTAAGTTTTACCATCATTAACCATATTTGGATGTGATTAGACTAAGGTTGACTGAGTTTTACCATAGTTAACCATGGTTGACTATTGTTTGACCATAGTGGACTTTGGTTGTCCATTTGTGCAACATTCCTCAATGGTTATGTGACATTACAGTCTTCATATTTATTGAATTATGTGGAATTAATATGTTCCAAAATGATTATGTCACATAACAACTAATCTATAATATGGGGAGATGAGGCTCAAAGAAGTTCTTTGAGCCTCACCTCTCAAACCAAAATAGTAAATAATCTCAGAAATAGATAATCTCACAATATAACACACAAGATGGAAGGTAGAATACTAGTGATTTGCATTATGAGGCTCAAATACTTATTATGAGGCTCAAATACTTATATAAGATTACTCGAGGTTCAATTGGACTTTGTCAAAAGGAGCTCATTAATAAAACTCTATTATTTAATAATAGATATCTACCTAACTAGTGGAGTGTAATAATGAAGAGGTGGGCCTCTCTTTAACCCACATGGGCTACTCATTAGCCCAATTCCTTCTGGTTTAGACCAGAAAGCATCCCTTCTTTCCTCATCTTGGTTTAAGTGTGAGAACACTAAAACAAAGCCTGAAAAGATTTTTGAACTGGAACGATGTGTGCAGAGAGAACTGAGACCCGAGATGATAAGTGGTGTTGGATTCAATGGCAAGGTGAGTACATGGAGGGGTAAGTAATTTATTACTGAATGAAGTAGGTGGGGCGTAGAGCGAGGAAAGAAACTACTCCAAGATATGCTGAAGTGAAGCAGGTTTCTACATAGACAGACTGCGGTGGGAGTGTACATCTCCAAAGGAACCCGGTTTGAATGCTTCTACTGAGAGAGGCGTAGCTGATGCATGTGGGGAGCCCCATGTAGCTACTCAACTAAGTTAGTATAGGTGGGGAGTCCCACCACTACAAGAAAAAAGGCATTTTAGCTTCACATTAACACCACTATTTGTAAAGGATTTGGGAAATCCTCAATTTTCAAATAGTGGTGCAAAACTGGTGATAATGTGGGGATACGCAAGTGGTGCTAACATTTATGGTGCAAAAGTGGTGTTTGTAAAAAAGTTGATTTTGGTGTTAAATGATTATGTGGCATTCCATGATGTATGGTGCAAACCACCAAAACTAATCCTAGGTGGATCCAAATTTTGTGGTGCAAAGCACCAAAACGAATCCTAGGTGGATGTGGTGCAAAACACGAAAATTATTATTATTATTATTATTTAATATACACAAACTTGTATATGGTGCAAAGCACCATAAAATAAAAAGTGGTGCAAAGCACCATAAAATACTAAATAGTGCAAAAAAAATTATAAATCACATTAATTATTTATATATATGACGTCCACTAATGTTAATGTGAATTATGAATTTTGTTAATGTAAATTATGAATTTTGAAATTTGAATAATTACATATCATGTTTTCACTTACACTAATTAAAATACACATCATGTTTTCACTTACACTAATTAAAACATGCAGTTAAATACCAAATATTTTATAATTATTCTTTTACAATCAATATGGATACTTCAAATTTTCTATCAACAACTCCACAACAAAAATTATATTTGGTATGGTATAACTATTACTTTTATAATCAACAAAAATTATATTTGGTATGGTATAATTATTACTTTTATAATCAATATGGATACTTCAAATTTTCTATCAACAACTTCACAAATATTTAATGTTTTGAAGATAATTGCGATTATTTTATTCGTTCCACCCGGTAGACTCGATTGCCAACAAGTGGCAGGTTCCTGGAAATCGAGAGATATTGTCATGGAAATGGCGACGTGCCTAATTAACATGAGCAGACTTCACTAACAGGCCCATGGCAATCTATTCAACATCGGTTTGACTGTCGTGGATCGATAATCCATTGCGCCCAGCTTCTCCGCCGTCGAAACCTCGTTTGATTGTTGTCAAGTTGAATTTTCGATCATGGAGGGAGCTAAAGACATTCACGGCCTCGGCCACTGTGAAAAATAGCCATTTTGTATCTACTCTCAACGAGTTCTTTAAGCTTTGACTTCTGTAGTTTCTCCATCAGCTCAGTTCCAGGATTGGCGAATACAAGATAACATAAAACAATAACTAGAAATCATTATTCATATAAAAATAATGAGATATGTATACTAATGGAATTACCTTAAACCGACCATACCTCAAGTTCTCCGTTTTGCAGTGTCTTTTTGAGCTCTTAAAGCATGCTGATTCCGCTCGTGTCTATGCTAGTAACACCTGGATACAAATATATACTCATGATTGTTACAATATACGAATAAAGCAACATACAATACAATATATACTGATGCTGGTGAAGATTACAATATAGAAAATAAAGCTAGAACTCCATTACTGTAACAGAACCCCTAAAAATGAGGTAATTACCACTCATGTTGAGGGCGATATAATGCAAAATCTCTTGACTGCAGTTGTGTAAGCGGTATTCTTTTTCTTCTTCTATCCATCTGAGTACCCTATATATGTATAGCATAGAATTTACCAATTAAAATTTTAAATCCATTCTCACACAGCAATATCATAGCTCAGTATGAGGATAGATATTCTGTATAAATTTGATGCTTCAAGACTTGAAAGGAGCGATTAAATTTTGGGCGCTTAGCAGTACTGTTTAGAAGGATGGAAGGCGTTGAAGTCGTGTTAAGGGCTTTTCTCATGGCTGCAGTAGCCATTTGTATTGGGAGGCTGCTATGGATCAATATACGGCCATCAAAAACATACCCACCGGGTATCTGATTTCTATATTTTTTTACTTTTGGACTGATTGTCTATAATCTTGTTACTGAGATTCTGATACTGAAACATTGAATGCAGCTGTTCCCGGCTTGCCTATCGTTGGAAACTTGCTGCAGCTTAGGGAAAAGAAACCCAACCATACATTCACGCAATGGGCCAGGAAATATGGACCTGTTTATTCCATTCACACTGGAGCCACGCCTACGGTAGTTCTTAATTCGTCACAGCTTGCCAAAGAAGCAAGTGAATCCATGGCTGCTTTTGCTTTGCCTTGACTCAGTTAGTTGACATGGGATTTACACAAGTTCCCCTGCAGTGGATTTTCAAGAATTTTCTTAGGTATGCTTGTTTGTATTTATTAGATTTAAAACATCTATAAGACATTACTGCTTCTATGTAATATTCTTTTAAGCTTATGCTTCTATGTAATATTCTTTTAAGCTTATGCTTCCCTGTAATTCTCTATAAATCTTGTGATTGTTGTGTAGAAGTCTCCATATGCTTGTTGTGCATTTGTTTTTTATATCATTATATAGCAGCACCAGCGTATGTTTGTATAGGCATCTCCATTTTTCATTGCTGGATAATTTTTATGCGAAATATACTTGTGTGCTACCTTTCCCAAGTCTGGTAAATAAATTTCATGGTTCTCATAAGAAAATTTGGAGGTTTTGGGGTTGATTTAGAAATCCCAAAACTCCAAGAGCATGGTGGAATTACCAAGAAAGCATAGTGGTAGAATCCAATCTTAATACATTCTGCATAAACCTACCCTACTCAACAATTTAAACTAGCTAAACAGCAGACAAAAAGAAACAGTTCCTAACTTCCTGGTAATAATTCACCACGTTTCGAATTAATGTCAATTGGATTATGATTCTTCTGTTGTTTGCACCCTGCCCAAGCAGTTTTGAGGTCTCCTAATCTCACTCAAAATTTCAAGTAAATTATAAATTATAAATCTATGATATTTTGTTTCATCGGTACTCCACCTCAAATTTTAAAATATAAATATAAAAAGAGAATTTCCCAACAAAATTCAAAATACATACAACACCTACTTAACCATGTCTAATTCGAAGCATATAGAAAAGTAAAAAATCCATAACATTGATAAATACATACTTGAAGTTGTTTAGGCTGTGGTGTACTGAGTCTACCGAAAC
This sequence comes from Larix kaempferi, assembly GCA_027924585.1. Lineage (NCBI taxonomy): Eukaryota > Viridiplantae > Streptophyta > Pinopsida > Pinales > Pinaceae > Larix > Larix kaempferi. The sequence goes on along the minus strand of BSBM01000101.1, from coordinate 2,672,318 downwards.
CATCCCAGGTGCATATATTTTTAATATAGTTATAAACCAGCACCAACATCGGCATCGACATATGCTTGTGCTTCATTTAAACAGATTGGCATCTGCAGTTTTCATTGCATACTACTTTGAAAATGAATTTGGTAAAATAAATTTCATGGTTCCCACATTTGAATGCGTCACATTGCACCACAAAGGATTTTTGAAGACTATTTGAATGCATCATTTGAAGACTCACGGTTTTAAATTTAGTGGATTGCGTCAGGATTGCAAAATATAGCTAATGAGGTGCCACAATGGTGCAAAGACAAAATCCCGCTAAATAAATGGTTAATTGTACAAGCTTAGAGAAATCAATAAATAAAAATTCTTGTTACTGATAAGAGTATATGCTGATGGTGGCACCCATGGTTACGCATCCAAAAATTACAGTTACAAATACCTCCTTCCAGGACCGTGTAACAGAGTAAAAGTGTCAACCATAGGCCCTTTGTCAGAAGAATATGCTACTCCAACTCCTAACAGATCGTGACATCACCCGAATTGCTCAATTGAGATGAAAGGAAACGATCCAAGCCCACGGCATATGTACCAGAAACACATCGGAGAACCAATTATTTTTTTCTTTCCATCCACTCCAAGGCCTGAACCCTGCATGAAAGCAAAGATCCAAATGGACTCCTCTGCCTATGAGATCTTCTAGTGGCATATGAGGGCGCACACTTCCAAGTTCCAGGTATGTTCATTGCAACAGTTTTGCAATGAGAATTAAGAGTAGTTTAAACTTTAAATTGCACCACAATCCTTTGCAGCAAGCACAGGTAATTAATTTAAACTTTAAATTGTACCATAATTTTTTGCAGCAATTAGCACAGGTAAGTAGTTTAAACTTTAAATTGCACCATAATCTTTTGCAGCAAGCACAGACCTAAGGGTTTTATAATTTCATTGCGCAGCTCACGCCTATGAAGAAGGTCTTCGAGTCTCAGCTATCTTACTGGAACTGTTTTTAATGGCCAGAAAGGCCCTGAATTGGCAAATAGAATGGCTCATAGAAAATAAAAAATAAAATACAGCCTGCCTTCCATAGTAATATTTGAGTAATTGTTTTTCACAGTTATGGAAATACACATAATGTAGCTTAAGAAGAACCATAGAACACAGTTCAACTTATAAAGCTCATTGGTACACAGGGGCATCAGGACATGGCGACAGAGCATAGCCTTACTTTCAGTATTATAAATTGCATCTCATTGATACATTTGCAAAAGTAAAGCATAATCCATTTGCATAAAGAAACACATGTCCTTTGACAAACATTAATAACCACCATTTGGCATTTAGCAAAGATTTACTAAGATTTACTAAGATTTACTTCTACATAACTTATGCAGAGAGTGTTTGCATTAACAAAGATTACATATAGTTTTTCATCATTGGCCAAAAAAACAGTTATAAACTTACATGGTTAAGAGCTCTGAACAAGTACTACGTTGCTCCTTTCTTTGTGGAACGCGCATCAAATATTTCGAAGATTTGAGAAATGAAGACCATATCTTCATATTCGACGAATGTTGTACATATCCAGGGAACTCGCCATGAAGAATTGAACATATGACCTCTTAAAATCGAATGAACGAAGCCCAAAGCTCCGACCTCTGTATGTAACCTGCTGAGAAAACCCAAAAACTAGAAGAAGATGAGAAAACCCAAAAACGTGAAGAAGATGAGAAAACCCAGAAACCCAGAAACGCGAAGAAGATGACTCAGATGAAACCCTCGCCACTCTTTTTGAAACCCACAAAGAAGATGGCTGAAATGAAACCCATCTTCACCGCCGTATTTAATTTAACCTAGTTCGAAAAAAAACCCTAAAATGAGAAATTTACTTTACCCAATTATAAGAAAACAATTTATGAAGCAGAGATTAGGACCATACCCATTCCATCAGATTCGAACAGAACAAAGAAATGAAAATTATTCACTACCGAGAATAAAAACTATAAATTGATTTAACAGGTTACTGCACCGAACCTGCCTTTGGTTCCTTTGGTTTCTAGTGGGCTACCGCAAAGAGATCTTCCCATATATAATATCAGTTCTCAATCTTCTCATTAGGCAAATGATATCTTCCTCTAAATTCAGTAAGGTGCAGTGAAATCAGAATGTATCCCAACTATTTTTACCCAAATGTTGAACCCCATGAATAAAACCTGCGGTTGTTATTACTTTCGAATGGTTCTCACTACACTAAACCCTAGCTCCGGAAGCCGTCCACATTAAAACTTGTTTAGTTGTTGAACTGGTGGAGGAAGAAGAGATCTGCTGGCGTACCTTCAAATTTCCCGCCAAGTTCATCCTTGTCCAGCTCTTTTTCGAATGGTTCTCACTACACGAAACCCTAGCTCTGGAAGCCGTCCACATTAAAACTTGTTTAGTTGTGGAACTGGTGGAGGAAGAAGAGATCTCCTGGCATACCTTCAAATTTCCCGCCAAGTTCATCGCTGTCCAGCTCTTCAAGTTTGAGTTCATCTTTCGCTAGTTCATCCTCAACTAGTTTGACTTCATAAAACCCATCAATTGTTATGACATCCAATATGGCTTGAAATAACTCAAAGTGAACCTCCAAACTATTAACGCAATAAGAGAAGCATTGAGGTTCTTATGGTCATGTCAATTCCAAGGCAACGCCACATGACTAGCATAGAGTTTAATTTAGGATTTAAAATTTTCAATTATTAGAGTTGTAAATTCAATTAAAATGGAGAAATGTAAATATGAAATATTTTTTTCGCTAGGTTATTTATTTGGAATTTGACTGTAATGGGAAGAATACTTCATGAGTAAATTAAATTGCTTCAATTAAAATAAATATATGTTTAATTTTTAATTTGAAACATTTATCCACCTTTTTAAATTGTAAATTAAGGTTTTTTTTTTCTTTAATAAACAAGACATAGAAAATTTAGTAAATGTACTTATTACTCCTATATACAAGATTTAAATAATAAATGCCCTAAAAATTTATTATTCCTATGTACAAGATTTAAATAATAAATGCCCTAAAAATTTATTATTGGATATAAATTTTTTAAGTTAACTATCGTGAAATTAATTGCAATTTGGGTAAAAATGTAAAGTTATTTACGCATTCATTAGGTTTAACAACCAAAATGTCTCAATCAGAGGAGAGTTTTGTGTTGTAAACATTTTTGATTTTCTATTATATGGAAGACAACCTTATTTGGTTCATTTGGGTTAGTAAAATTTTAATTTCTTTAAATTTTTGTGTAAGTTGAGGTAATTTATTTTTTATGAATAAGAAATATAATGAAGTTTTATTTAACAAATTAGAATATTTATGAACTTTTAAGTGGTTTGATAGTATACTAAAATATGTGAACATGTCCTAATATATCTATGTGCATATGCATGTATGGAAGATTCAAATAGAAATGGTGTATTTATTGTAGCTCTTCAATTTTTGGAGTAGGGACCCTTGTAACATGTGCAAAGAGCCACCTAACCCCTCAGCTTGGTTTGAATCATGTGTTTTCCCCATCATATGGAGGGAGATAGGGGGGGGTGGTTAGGGGGGGGTAGGGGGTTATGGGGGAGAGAGAGAGAGAGAGAGAGAGAGAGAGAAGGGGGATAGGGGGGAGAGAAGGGGGTAGGGAAAAGAGAGGGAGAAAGGGAGCAAGAAAGAGAGAGAAAAGAGGGGTGTTAGAGAGAGAGAGGAGGGGTAGTTAAGGAAAGTGGGAAACAAAGAGAAAGAGAATTAGAGAGAGGGAGAGAGAGATGGCGGGTAGGGGGAAATATAGAGAAAGAGAAAAAGATATACTGAGGGGAATGGGGGGGGGAGAGATAGGGATAAAGGTAAAGAGAAAGAGACGGAGGAGCTAAGAAAAGGATAGAGAGAGAGAGAGAGCGAGCGGGGGGTACGGAAGGGAGAGAGATAGGGAGAGGGTGAGATAGATAGAAAGGGATAGGTAAAGGGGGGGAGAGAGAGAGAGGGAACACTTAGGGAAAGAGAGATGGGAGGATATAGGATGGAGACATAAGAGAAGAGAGGGGGGTTTAGGTAGAGAGAAAGGGGGAGAAGCAAGAAAGATGAGGGGAGGGTAGGAGAGAGAGAGAGAGAGGGTGGGGCCCGTTAGGGAGAGAGGGTGGGTTATTGGGAGACAGACAAGGAGGAGGGAGGGAGGCATGGAAAGAGAGAGGGGGGGGGAGTGTAATGGAGAAAGTGTAATATTTCCTTTATGGAGAAAGTGTAACACTTCCTCCTTAGAAATGATCAAGGACTCACGACCCATCTAAACTAGTACTAAAAGCCTCCTTATAATCCCCATAACCTATCTAAGAGACCAAATATCCTCTAAAAATTCTTGAATGGGGGTTGAGGCCTTGTTGATGGCCCTTAATACCTATAAAATTCCTTTAGGGCCTAATGAATATCGGCCCAAGCACCGATCCACAATGTTAAATACCTCTTATTGGAACACATATACCTAGTAAGAGAGAAAATATTTTTTGTGATGTTTCGAGGCCTCGAGAAATGTGTTTAATGCTCAAAACCAACTATTGGCATTAAAATCACTAATAATAGACCAATGATACCCTCAAGAGGCCATCTATGGTTGGTGAAGGCATCCTTCTTTCAAACGGATGGCTAGAAGCTTCCTTTAGGGCCCTATTTTTAAGTCTCTTTCATTGACCATGTCGAATTTCCTAAGACCACAAGACCTAGATACATAATGCCATGGATATCCCCACAAATTCATGTGTGGTTCTTCGAGGAATTATTCATGGCTGTGGAACCCTCAATGATTTCTTTAGGGATAAAATCATGTTGTTCCTCCCTAGAACTTCATTCCCAACACCCTGATACATGTACATACTCCTCAAAACACCCTAATGTCACTAACATCCTCAATCATAGGCCAATGACCCTTGAAAGGTGATGTGTTGTTGGTGGATAGAACCTTCTTATCTCTAGATGGCTAGAAGATTCCATTAGAGCTTGAGCTTCATGCCTCCTCCCATGACCATTTCGAATCCCCCAAGTTCCCAAGACTTGGATACATAGTTCCATGGATACCCTTGCAAAGTTGTGCATGGTGCTTTAAGGAATTGTTCATGGTTTTGGATGCCTTAATGGTTTATTTAGGGATAAATGGATGGTATTTCCCCTGGAATTCCATTCCCAAGGCATTGAGACACATACATATTTTCAAACCCACGTACATATTTTCAAACCCGCCTACTGGAATTGTCATCCACTCACCATGTCCAAGAGCTCAAGTCCCTGATACCTAGATAGAAAGCTCAATGGATACCCTTGCAAAGTCATGCATGGTGCTTTGAGGCATTTTTCAAGGATTTAGATTGCTTAGTGGTCTATTTAGGGCCAAAGGCATGGTATTGTTCTCTATAGCATCATTCTTGAGGTCCTAAGACACCTACATACTTCTCAAAAGCACATAATGGTGTTAATATCCTCAATCATATGACAATGATACCCTCAAGAGGTCATGTGTGGTTGGTTGAGGCGATCTTCTTAGCCTTGGATGGCTATAAGATTCCTTTATGTCTTAGAGAGGTTCAAGTATCCTCCCTTCACCATGTCCAAGTCCCCAAGGCCCCAAGAAATGTGGCATGGATATCCATGCAAGGTCATGCATAGTTCTCTAGGCATTGTTCATCACTCTAGATGCCCCAATTGTTTCTTTAAGGCCAAAGGCATGGTTGTTTTCCCTATAACATCATTCCCAAGGCCCTGAGACATGTAGAGATTACTCAAAACCACCTAATGCCAATGAAATAATCAATCATAGGCCAATGATACCCTCAAGAGGCCATGTGTTTTTAATGGAGGCAATCTTCTTAGCCTTAGATGGATGGAAGAATCATTTTGAGCTCGAGATTTAGGTCTCCTCCACTAACCATGTGTAAGTCCCCAAGGCCACAATACATAGATACATAGTACCATAGATACCCCTCTGAAGTAATCAATGCTGCTTTTAGGTAGTATTCATGGATCTAGATGCGTCAATGATTTCTTTAAGGGAAAAAACATGGTCTTCTTCCATGGAACATAATTCCCAAGGGCTTAAGACATGTTCATGCTACTTAACATCACCTAACTATAACAACATCCTCGATCATAGGCCAATTATACAAACAGGAGGTTTTGTATGGTTGGTGGAGGCAAACTTCTTACCCCTAGATAGTTATAAGCTTCCTTTAGGGGCAAAGGTTAAGGTATCCTCCACTAACCAAGTTTTTTTGTTGGAGGAATTCTTTTTATCCCTAGATGGCTAGAAGATTCCTTTAGTAGTCGATATTTAGGTCTCTTCCATTGATCTTATCTAAGGATAAAAGGCCATAAGGCCTAGATACATAGTGTCTCAATGGATTTGGATTCCTTAATGGTTTATTTAGGGATAAAGTCATGGTCATCTTCTATGTAATATCATTATGAAGGCTCTTGATTTACTTTTATGACTCCAATAAAGGAGTTGAGATCCATCCCTTTATGAAAAAACTCTTGATTATGCTCATATCCAACTATTATGTCAAATATCAACTTTAAATGGTGTATGTTATGGTTCATGGTCTTGATCATTTCCCATTACCTCGATAATATTATGTTAGGGTATAATTCTTTCATTTTCTTCCCCAACTATTTACTCAGACCCATCGCTAGTACGCAAAACCACATATTTCCACCTATATCCCACTTTGAGAATAATGATATCTTATACATTACATGATTTGCTAAGTGATAGTTTGAGTAATTGCTATTAGCCCAATATGCCTAAAACCATCCTTTAGGGCCTAGTTCGAGTAATTCCTCTCATGACTATGTCTAAGGTTTGCATACCTAGTGTCACTTATATGAATGCTCATATGCCAAGGATAGTGTTTAGAGTTTATGGGTGCGGTTTAAAGCTTCCCTTAGGATTTAAGGCCCAAGTTTCCTCCTATGACATTATACAAAACCCCAAGACTCGTGCATACTAGAAAAAAGCTCATAATGGTGTTGATTTCCTTACTTAGAGGTAAATATTAACCCCAATATGTCATGTGTAGTGCTTTGAGTAGTTGTATTTTTCCTTGGATGCACAAAATATTTTACTAAGGAATAAGGCCTAGATTTCCTCTCTCAAACATGTTAAGGGCCTAAACACCCATATATAGTGCTTAAATACAACCTCTTACTTACATTAATACCGCCAATATCAAGCCAAGGATACCCTTAGGAGGCCTTATGTGGTGTTTCAAGGTATACTTGTTAATTTTATATGCCTAGAGGTTTCCTCTAAGGTACAAGGCATGGGGTTCCTTGCTTAATCATCTTTATGCCCTAAAGACTTATACATAGTTTTAGTTCCTCCAACTCTCCCCATGATCCCTATTATAAGGCCATAGATCTTCTCAAAAAGTCATTTGTGTTAGTGTGAGAAATCATTATTATCACTACATGCCTAGAAGTTTAATTTAGGCCAAGGCCTAGGTTTCTTCTCTTAACTAGGTCGAGGGCCAATAGACCTATCACTAGTGCTCAAAACCTTATAATGCAATCAATATCCACACATAGATGTTAAGAATATTCTTAGGAATATATGTGTGTTGACCATATTTCTTGGTCCTAGATGCCTAAAAGATTCATTTAGGGCCTAAGGAAGAGGTTTCCTCCCTCAAACATCTCTGAGGATTTGAGACCCATGGCTTCTGCAGAAAGCCTAGTAATGATATTAATATCCATTAGAAGATTTAATAATATCAATAAAAATATGCCTTATCAAATAATGAAATCTCAATATTGAAAATGAATAGTAGACGTGAGTTATTTAGAAAATAATTATTTGTGAACTTTTTGTGTTTGTGATGCAACACTTCATAAATGAATCATGTCAGCATGTTGGTTTAAATAGTGATAAAAACAAATAATTGAATATGCCGTGATTGTGGTTTAAAACCTTATAAATTAATCATGGGCATTCATTTGAATGAAAAAAATTGAAGTAAGTTATTACAAAATAATTATTTGTGATTTTGTTGTGTTTATGGTGCAAATCATCATAATTTTTTTTTTTTGTACATGTCCATGTGACAAATATGAGCTTAGCCCCACTATATGGTACTTGACAGCATGCCATTTCCTTATGCTTAGGATTCCTTTAAGCTAAGGTCTATGATTGTTCGTTCAACAATGTTGAGGGTCATTGGACATATCCTTGGTGATTAAAAACTTATAATAGTGTGAATGCCCATACTTAGAGGCTAAGAATACTCTTAGGAATATGTGTGGGACCTTTATGGTGTCTTTTTTGGTCCTATATTCATAAAAGCTTCTTTTAGGACATTAGCTAGAGGTTTTCTCCATTGATCATATAGATGGATCTGAGACCCATGTCTTGTGTTAAAAACCTAATAATAATACTAATTTCCATAAAAAAAAATTAAGAAGATAAAAATATCTCAAATGAATAGTCAAATTTAAATTCAAATAATTTTATTACTACTCTATAATAGTAATAAATTAAAAATGGTTCTTTTTATTTATTTGTTAATTGTATTTATATGTTTAAATAATATAAAAAATAATAAATGAATTGAGCTATTTTCCAAATATATTTTTTGAACTTGTTATGCTTGTGGTGTAAACCTCATAAATGAATCACTTGAATTTTTTTGTTTAAATATTCTACGTGAATTTATTTGCTTAAATATTCTAAATATAAATATTTGAACTTCATGTAAGTTTGGTGCAAAAACTCATAAATTAATCTTTAATCATTTATTTTAATTGATGAAAAAAAAATATATTGAATTGAGTTATTTTCAAAATAATTATTTGTGAATTTGTTTATGGTGCAAATCCACATAATTAAATCATACGTGTACATGTCCATGTGGAAAATAATGGATTAGCACCACTTTATGGTCCTTGCCAACATGGCATTTATCATAAAAGTAAAACTCAATTTCCAATAATATTAACTAATACAACACCATATTAACACCACAAAATATAAGTGGTGCTAATACCATCACTTTAACACCACAAAATATAAATGGTGCTAATAACACCAGTTTAACACCACATAAATATAAGTGGTGCCAATACCACCACATTTACACCACAAACTATAAGTGGTGCTAACTTGTGGTGCTAAAAGATGGATTTTCTTGTTGTGGTTGGATACAAATTTGAGGCTCGAAACTTCCAGTGTGTACTGCAAATATGCATATAGGTGCACGATGAAGGAAAAGAGGGAAGCGGTTGGGTTAAGAGGAGAGAGAATGGGTGGTTAGACAGTAAAATTATAGCTGAGATGTAGTAGGTGGAGAAACAAAATAATATTATACAACTAGGGGAAAAATAAAAAAATAAAAAGATCTAGCCATGGAGAAAAGTGACAGCTGAAAATAGTGGTGGAGGTAGATTGGAGGATGTGTAGAGGAGCCATCTGATAGGTGAATAAAAGTGGCATTTTAGGTGCAAAATGGGCAGCTAGGGTTAGGTAAATAATGGGGATACCAACCACAAAAGAGGTCAAAGAGTATAAAGAATGCAAAGCTCCACCTTGGGAAAGAATGAAAAGTTGAGAAATAGTGGAGTTGTAGGAAAGTTGAAAAGATGAGAGGATGGTGGTAGTGTGAAGCACTAGGTGAGGTGAGGTGAGGGAGATGGCTTGTTAAGCGTGAGAGGTGATTTTTTTTGTTTTTACTTTTGTTAGTGGCGACTATAAAGAAGATGCAACTTAGGGCATGTGAGGAATGGTATGGATTTGTGTTAAGGCAAAGAAAGTAACGGTGAATGAAGTTGCGAGGGTGGGAGAAGGAATAATAGGAACATTATAAGAGAAAAATAGTAGAAGAGGGAGTGTAAGAGAGAAATCCATTGCATGAGATGAAATTATGTGACACTAGATCTAAGCGAGAGAGAAATTTGACTGTCAAAGACAAAATCGAGATGAGTTGGGAAAACCAAAGGAGTAGTAGCAAAAAAACAAGAGGAGAATTTTTTTTCCAGTAAGTCTCAAAACCATGCTCTGACACTATTTAATCTATAATAGGGGGAGGTGAGGCTCAAAGAATTTATTTCAGCCTCACTTCTCAAACTAGAATACTAAATAAACTCAGAAATAGATAATCTCACAGTATAACACACGATATGGAAGGAAAAATGTGAGTGATTTGCATTATGAAAATCAAAGCCTTATATAATATTACAATAGGTCCCTTGGAATTTTTCAAAAGGATCTCATTAATGAATCTCTATTATTTAATAATATATATCTAACTAACTACTGGAGTGCAATAATGAAGAGATGGGCCTCTCTGTGACCCCATGGGTCACATGGGCTACCCATTAGCCCAATGAAAATCATGGAGGGCTATCTCACATTATAATGTTATTCATTGGTTATTCCATATTGTACCATACCTTTCATTACTGGTTATATCACATTTTGATGTTACTCAATGGTTATGGCATAGTGGATACTACGAAATGGTTATGCCACATTGAAATGGTCATCAATATATGATTGTGTTTCATTGTTAATTACAACTAGTATGTATTTGTTTCATTACTCATAAGCAATGGTTATAGGTAATGTGACATGAGTTGGACAAAATGGTTAATGCATAAGTAATGGTTAGCTGTAACTAAGTCAACAACAATAAAATATTAATTGTTCATTTTGTTTGATTTATGTTGAATTGCTAAAATAGTTATAACCTAGTGTGGCATTCATTAATGGTTACGTTGCATCAATATGTTAATTAGTTGTTTTATCTTTGTTTGATTTATGTTGAATTGCTAAATTGCTAAATAGTTATAACCTATTGTGGCATTCATTAATGGTTATGTTGCATCAATATGTTAATTAGTTGTTTTATCACATTGTGACATTCACTAATGGTTAGTTATTATAGTTGCTATCATTAATTATGATGTTAATTAATTAATTAATTATAATTATAATTGTTCTAATTACAATATTATTAATTATGCAGCTAGCAAAACCATGTGGTGAAATGATCAAATTATAATTAAATGATTCATCTTAGTTAACTGATGTGAAATTCCTAGGTTCCTCGATGCTTACGTTGCATTAGAACATTCAATAAGGAATTCCTCAAGAGTTATGTCTCATTGTGATGTTCCTCATTGGTTATGTCTCATTGCAATGGTCCTCAATGGTTATGCCTCATTGCATCATGTTGGATTATTTCACATTTCAACATTCAACAAGGGTTATGCCATATTAGAACATTCCTTAAGGTTTACATTGGATTGTGATATTTTTCATAGCTTATATTGAATTTAAATGTTCATCATTGTTTTATCTTGTTGAATTTGTACACCTATTAATGGAAATGTTGGATTGTGACATTCCTCATGGTTATGTGGCATTGCTTACATTTTTTTATGCAATTATGTCATCTTTTGACACTTGAAGGTGATGATATGAAAGGTCGTGTTTGAGTTTAACAATATGGTTGGCACTAATATTATGGCATAATAGGAAATTTAAACAATTATAATTTACGAGGTTATATCATGATTTGTGATGTTCATCTTGATTGGATTTTTTTGAATTGTTAAATTCCTTGATTGTAATGCCACATTTCTATGTTAATCTTGGTTGATTTATGTTGATTTGTTACATTGCTTGATGGTTATGCCACAATATAGTGTTGATCAAGGGTTATGTCACATGACAAAAATTCTCAAAGGATATGTTGGATTGTGATGTTCCTCAATAGTTATGTTCCATGGGACTTTTATCATAATTGAATCATGAAGAATTTCTAAATTTATTATGTATGAAATAAGACAAAATCAAGTTTATATACACCAAATTATCATTATGAATTGATAACTAAATATATCGAAGCTTCGAAACTAAGAAACTAATCATTATTAAAATAAATCCTAAAAGAACAAATGCATATATATAAACATAAAAATATTTTTCAAACATTTTTATTAAACTAGTTATATTAAATGCAATGTATAAAGATGGGAATATAAATAATATTTTGAAATACTTTAGAAATTTTAATATCTCAATGTTACGCCACATTGTTATAATTCAAATTAATAATGTAGTAGACTTCAATATAGCAAGTCATTCATCTCAATTTATTTAAGTCAAAAGCGTATGTTCCTTAATGTTATTTCACATCATAACATTCATCTAGGGAATTATTGACATTCATCTTAGGTTATGTCATAGTGCAACATTATTTATGTTATCGTGTAATATTATTTAAGGGTTATGTTTAAGTGCAATATCTTTCAACTATTATGTTACATTGCACTAGTTTTTTTTACTTTGGTTCACTAATTTTAGTTTGGTTATAGTTAAATATGATTAATTTTTATAACATTACATTTAAATATGTCTTGTTGTAATTAATAATAAGTGAAATTTATTTATTAAGATTCATTGAAATTGATTCTACTTAAGATTATGTAAGTTTTAAACCAATGCTGAGAAGCAAAGATACTTTTAAGAAAAATAGAGAGTTGATCACATCATTCACACATAACACACATAAATTTATCTTGGAAGTTCCCTTAATCGGGAAAAGCAACAAAAATTAGAGTCACACCTCTTATTTTCTCATTATGATTATTAACCACTCACAATACAAATACATGTATTTCATAGGATCCAAAAACCTAATTCGTTAACCCAAACTAGAAATAGACCCCAATCCCTTACCCTAGATTAAATTACATATTTTTAGGAAAAACCTCAAAATAGGTTGAAAATGGCCGAAATTTTTTTGAACTCACTTCACTTGTATCGGAAATGAGAATCAACACCCCCCGCTATAACCCCCCTGAACTAGCGCTACATACAAAGCCTGATGTACACAATAGAGCACTAGATGGTGGGGATTTCCAAGTGCATCCCATCACACACAACCCCTCACATGTAAAGAATATAATACATATTAAATAAATTATCATAATTAATTGATTATATTTAACTAAAGTATATTATAATTAACTTTATAAAATTTCCATATTAAATTTTATAAAGTAAAACAAAATCAAATTTATATACGTCAAAATATCATTACAAATTGATATATTAAAATTGTATATTATATTATATTAAAGAAATTATAAACTAATAATTAAAACCAATTGAATACTTATTAAAATAATTTTAATTAAATAACTATAAAACTTAATAAATTAAACTAATAACTAAAAGTAAACAATGAATTATTATTGAAATAATTAACACATATGAAAGGAGTACATATTGAAAATATATATTTAATGTAATTGTCATTATGTATTCGATTGACTTATGTTATTTTATAATTTTATAGTGTTCACATACTTTTTCATTATCTCTTATTGTTTTAGATTTATATTTAATGTAATTGTGATTCATGTATTTGATTGCTTTATGTTATTTTATAATTTTCAAGTGTTCACATACTTTTTCATTATCTCTTATTATTTTATTGTTTTGTATTTTAAATTAACATGATAACATAACATATTGATGAGTTGTTACTGAGTTATTTTGTAACTTTTTAATTGTTTTATATTTTAAACTAATCAAATATTATAACATACTGATGCGTTGTTATATAGTTATTTTGTAGTTTTGAAAATCTGAATTTTGTGTTATATTATTAAGTGCATTTTTTTAAATTTCAATAAATTATATTGAAGGAATTTTGGTTAAATAATTACAATAATTAAAGGAATGTTGAGACTTGAAAATTTTATGATTTTTTTAAAAAAAATTTATATGAGTTGTTAAATAGTTATTTTGTAGTTTTGAAAATCTGAATTTTGTGTTATATTATTAAGTGTATATTTTAAAATTTCAATAAACTGTATTGAAGGAATTTTGGTTAAATAATCACAATAATTAAAAGAATGTTGAGACAAAATTTTATGATTTTTTTTTAATTTATAAAATGTTCATAAAAATAAATAACTGTAATAATATGATTTATATTAAAAAAAAATCTCAAAATAATAATATATCACATCAATTATAATTTTAACTTAATCTATTTAGAAATTTAAATATTGTATGAAGTTTTTTATTATTATATAAAATAGTTATAAAAATAAATAAGTCCAGTATACCTCCTCACATCACATTGGAATTAAACCAATAAAAACTAAAAATAATGAATATGATCATTACTTTTCCATTACAACCTGTCACACTAATAAAACAGATGTATTTAGTTTATAAAATGACTTCATAGGTCTTCTTTTTCATGTGAAATTGTTTTTCACATGACAAGCATGTCTTCTAGAGACCGTCGATGTATAACTTAGTGGGGAAATTATTCGAACTTTTTATTATCAATTAACTCCATGCATTCAATCCTGCTTATATTTTGAAGTATTTCACTTGAAATGGTTAAACTATTGCAAAAGATCAACTCAAGATATTTAAGACGATTTCTCTTGTTTCATTACTAAATTGGTTAGATATTCCGAAGCTTTTTTTTCATCTGGATAAGGGCATCTGCTTACTGGACGGACATCCATGCGCAGTAATTGATTGAAATTAAATTATTTAGATTTTAATAATAATTAGTATAATCATTTAATTTGTGGTGGGTGAATATTTGTAGATCACAAATGCTATCAATAAGTTACTTCTCTTTTATAAAGAGTTGCACTAATTGCTAGTGATTCATGCAATCAACTACTCAGTTTCAGTCAACTAAGTAGTTGATTACATCGATCAACTAAATTATCCATACATAATTATCAAATTATTTTTTATATTCAACCATTACCATAAAATAATTATGAACAATACACTTATCTCATCCTTATACAATTTAAGAAAAACATAAACTCTAATCCACCCAAAATCTCATATAAAAATACCTATTTTATATAAATATTACTTTTACTTCTATCCAATTACATCGCTCTATTAACGAAGATAAAGCTGAGCACTAAATTTTGTCCGAATATATTAATTCCAATGCCCATAACCCAACATAAACCCTAATTCGTTGCTTTCAAAGTCATAGTCCTCTTCAGCAGAAGGCTCCACCTTGGTCATTGTTCACCTCTAGAGGAGAATGATCCGTTTTCTGTGCTGGATGCTCCTCAGAATGAGCTGAGAACGACTGCAAGCATGCATTTCCTTGCAGCTGTCTGTTCCAGAACTATTGGTAATATTCTTCATACGTGAAGCTTCTAAATACAGCAGGATGCTCCGGGTCAGTCAGTGGCGTTGCATCAGCGATAACTGCATCAGGAGAAGGGCAGTAAAATGTCAGGAATAGAAATGCGTGCTCTTGACGAGCTCACCACAGCACGATGCAACACACTCCTGTATCTTCCGTTGCTCAGAACCTGCACATACATAATTGCATTCCAACATTCATCATTTCGTCAGTCATACCTACACCACTGATTCTACAAATGAAAAATTTAATCAGAAGATGAAGATGAGATTAATTAGAGTGACAAGCACATTCATACAACCTGTAATTGATCACCAATGTTGATAACGAAAGAATTAGGAATGGGATTGACATCAATCCAGCGTCCATTGTTGAGCACTTGTAAGCCGGGCACCTCATCCTGAAGAAGAAGAGTGAGGACATTGGGATCTGAATGGGATGGTAGACCAAATGTAAGCTCAGGATTGGGGCACTTGGGATAGTAGTTTATAGCCATATGTTGCTCGTGCTTTCCCAATGCTTTATTTAGGAAGTGGGCCTCCAGTCCCAGGCTCAACGATATTGCCTCCAGCAGCCTTAGAGCAACTGCCCTTATCTCTGTGCAATAGAGACTGCTCACTTCTCTGCCATATTCATCAAAATCTAGGTTATCAACATTATTGAAATTAAAAGTCCAATATAATGACGCAAATCAAACTGATTAAGAAGTGATTATTATGCCAACAATCAACAAAGAACACTTATGTAAGAGGGAAGATGATTGAGCTCTTGAAGTTGGTTTCTTATCCTCCATCATCAAAGAAGGTTATCAGATATCCCACAAGCTAAACTGATTTAAATGCACCATGTTTTACCTATAATGAGCAGGTTTTGAAGGCCAAGTGTGAACATGATCTTCTAAAGGATAACAATGGTGTCTCAGATAATCCCGCCAGTTGAAGACTTGTTCTTTGTAAATGTTGAAGCTGGTGGACAAACGTGTTTTGCTGGATGGATCGTCGGAATAGTATTCCATTCTGTCTTCAACAGGCATTCGAAAAAACTCCTCCGCTACTTCCAGCATCCTGTTGATCACCGCATCTGTAATGCCATGATTGATTGTCTGTTTATACATACAACAATAACAACCACATAATATTGGGCCATTAGACATAAACTTATGCAGAAAAGAAAACATTAGAAGGAGCTAGCAATATGAATTAAATTGTTACAAGAATATGATGAAAGTGAAATATTATAACATATTGATGGGTTGTTATATAGTTATTTTGTAGTTTTGAAAATCTGAATTTTGTGTTATATTATTAAGTGCATTTTTTTAAAATTTCAATAAACTATGTTAAAGGAATTTTGGTTAAATAAAATCACCTCGGAGATGTTACATTCCTCCGAGGTGATTTTATTATGTATCCAGAGATGTTTATTCCTCTAGTGGATTGTGGTAACCAGGGTTATTAGACCCACCATGTGGGGGTCGGCCCTGGGTTAATTAATTAGGGGTTATTAGACTTCACTAGGAGAGGTCGACCCCATTAGGGATTTTAGTCAGTCGGGAACTAGTATAAGTAGAGGAGGTGAGCTCCTCATTTGACACACTTGCTCATCTCAAAAAGTGGCCACTTGTGTTTGAGAGGTCTGCATAGGAGGTAGAAGAAGGAGGTCAAGTCTTGGAGCACATCTTGTATTTTGGTTGATCATCTTATTGAGGAAAGCTTTGTTGGGTTTTCTACCCCATGAGGGTTTTCCAGGGTAATATCTTTGTCTATCTTATGATTATGTTTCTTTCAGTGATCTTGCTAGTCAAATTAGAATAAAATTAACATGGTATCAGAGCTAGCCTGAATAGAACATCTTTCACAAGGTGAAATTCTCTCGCTCTCTTCCAAAAATTAGGGTTTCTGCAAAAATTAGTATTTTTGGATTTTGGTTGCATGGCTGAATAGCCCTTCTCAAGATCATTCTTTTGAGCTCTAGATCGATATTTTTGGTTGGGTAGAAATTTGGGAAAGTCAAATCGTAGTTTTACCAAAAGTGCGATAAACCAGAAATTCTGTTGTAGATCCGGAAAGCAAAAGAAAGCACATCTCTTGGTAAGTGTTACTCCATCTCTTAAATATCCAAATCTCTTGGACTCCCCCAAGAAAAGATGGCTCCAAACACTAAGCTTGAAGACAAGCTAGAAGGTATAGAGAATTTCCAGGCATGGAAATATGGAATTGGTCTCATTCTTGAAGAGAATGATCTTGCTCAATATATCAAGGATGAAGTTGCAGAACCTGAAGAAGATGAAGCCAAAGAGAAGCATAGGAAGGATTTGATTAGGGAAAAGAGAATCATAGCTGATTCTATTAAAGACCACTTGATTCCCCAAGTGGCATCCAAGAAGACTCCAAAGGAAATGTATGATGCCCTAGGAAGAATGTATGAAGGAAAGAACATCAATAGGAAGATGAATCTAAGAACTCAGTTGAAGAGTACCAAGATGCACAAAGGAGAATCCATTCAAGACTACTTCTCAAGAGTCTCCCAAATCAAGGAACAGCTAGATGCCATTGGTGATACTCTTGATTAAGATGAACTTGTGATGACTACTCTAAATGGTCCCACTAGACCTTGGGATTCATTTATACAAACTATGTGTGCCAGAAAATAAGGTATGAAGTTTGATGTAGTATGGGAGGATTATGTTCAAGAAGAAGCTAGGGTAGCCAACAGAGAAGCCCTTCTCAAGGAGTATGATCAAGCCTTGGCTACACACACTAAGAGAAGGAGAAATCAGTCTCACTTCAAAAGGGATAATCACAAGGAGTCTCCATCTCCACAAATATTTCAGAAGAAAGGAAGAAGAAAATTCTCCTCTTTCCAATGTTTCATTTGTCATAAAGAAGGACACATTGCTAAATTTTGTCCTTTAAGGAAGAATAAAAATCCTCACCATAAAAGACATCAAGCACATCTTGCAGAAGATGAAAGTGAAGAAGAAGAAGAGGAAGTAAGGCCTCATAGGAAAAGATCTAAAAGAGATGAAGAAGAAGAAGAAAGGTCCCTCCCCAAGAAAAGATCCAGAAGGTATGAAGAAGAAGATGCAGAAGAGTATGTCCTATTCTCTCCACTCTCATGATCTATCACACCTAGAGAAGATACATGGCTTATTGATAGTGGTGCTTCAAAGCACATGTCTGGACAAAAGAAAACTCTTTCAAGATTGGAAGAGAAGTCTTCTCCACAGAAGGTGTCATTGGGAGATGACTATCAATATCCCACCGAGGGAATTGGTGAAGCAAGTTACAAGCTTGATTCTGGAACATCATTGAAAATGAAAGATATATTATATGTCCCAGGATTAAAGAACTTACTCTCTATCTCAACTCTAGATAAGAAAGGTTATGGGGTCGCATTCGTAGATGGACAAGTACTCATATGGCCCAAAGGAAAATCATTTAAGGATGCAATTGTTATTGGTGAAGAGGAAGGAGATTTATACAAACTCAGAGGACATCCAGAATCTTTCCTTGTTCATGAAGCCACTAGTCCTAATGAACTATGGCACAGAAGGCTTGCTCATATTAACTACAAAGCACTACCTAATGTGAGTAAAGTTGTCATAGGATTACCCGATTTGAAGATTGATCATGATGGTACATGCAAGGGGTGTGCCAAAGGAAAGAATATCAAGAACCCTTTTCCAAAGAGTGAAACAAAGACCAAGAATACTCTAGATTTAATACATTCAGATGTATGTGGACCAATGCCCACCACATCCCTAAGTGGGTTTGAATACTATCTCTCATTCATTGATGACTATTCAAGGAAGACTTGGAGATACTTTCTAAAAGGAAAGAATGAAGTTTTTGGAAAATTCAAAGAGTTCAAGGCCTTAATAGAAAATCTCTCAGAAAAGAAAATCAAGATTCTCAGAACAGATAATGGCAGAGAATATACCTTAAAGCAATTTGAAGATTTTTGTAAGGAAGCTGGAATCAAGAGGGAACTAACCACTCCCTACAATCCCCAACAAAATGGGGTTGCTGAAAGAAAGAATAGAACTATCATGGAAGCTGTAAAGACAATGATACATGACCAAGATCTACCCATGTATCTATGGGCTGAAGCAGCTAGGACAACAGTCTATGTACAAAATAGACTCTCCCATAGTGCTCTTGAATTCAAGACTCCAGAAGAAGTGTTCACAGGAAAGAAACCTGAGGTAAGTCATCTCAAAATATTTGGATGTCCACTGTACATTCACATTCCAAAAGAAAAGAGAACAAAATTGGATCCTTCTGGTAAGAAAGGAATATTTGTTGGATATTGTGAGTCATCCAAAGCTTTTAGAATTTACATACCTGGTTTTCATCATATGGAAATAAGTAGAGATGTAACTTTTGATGAAGAAGCAACTCTCAAGAAATATAGGAAGTGCCAACTTGAAGAAGTCTATGGAGAAGATACTCCTCCTAGAATCTCAGAAGCTGTGCCCATCCCTAAAGATGATACACCAGAGGACCATGACATGTTGGAACCACAAGAACCCCCCATTACAAACTTATCTAAGAAAAGAAGGCTAGCATGGGCTAGAGACATTATTCAAGGAGATGAAAAATATGGAGCTCCTGAAGGCTCCACAAGAGAAAGAAAGAAACCAAAGCTAGTATCCAACTATGTGGCCTTGATGTGTGATCTTGTAGATCAACAACCTACTAGCTATGAAGAGGCAACTCAAAAGAAGGAGTGGGTAGAAGCAATGACAGAAGAATACCAGTCAATAATGAAAAATGATGTTTGGGATATAGTTCCCAAACCAAAAGATAAAAGTGTGGTTTCTTCCAAATGGATATTCAAGATAAAACATGCTGCATATGGTAGCATTGAAAAATATAAGGTAAGATTTGTAGCTAGAGAATTCTCTCAAAAGGAGGGAATTGACTATGAAGAAACATTTTCACCAGTTGCTAGGTACACTTCAATTAGAACTATCATGGCACTTGCATCTATGATGAAGTGGAAATTACACCAAATGGATGTTAAGACAGCCTTCCTGAATGGTGTAATTGAAGAAGAAGTGTACATTGAACAACCTCAAGGATTTGAGGTTAAAGATGGGAGAACTCATATATGCAAGCTGAAAAAGGCTTTGTATGGATTGAAGCAAGCTCCCAGAGCTTGGTACGGAAGGATTGACAGTTTCTTAACAAGCATGGACTTTACAAAGAGTAAAGCTGATCCAAATCTTTACCTCAAGGTTATGGATGATGAACCTGTCATATTACTGTTGTATGTAGATGATCTATTTCTAACAGGAAATGAGAATCAAATTATCGAATGTAAGAAGAATCTTTCTTCATAATTTGAAATGAAGGATCTCGGATTAATGCACTACTTCTTAGGTCTAGAAGTATGGCAAGAACCAAAAGGAATCTTTTTAAATCAAGGTAAATATGCTGTGGGGATTTTGAAAAGATTTGATATGTTGGAGTGTAAATCCATGGCCACTCCCATGGACTCCAACTTGAAGTTATTAGTTCATGACTCATCAGAATTAGTGGATGTAACTCTATATAGGCAAATCATTGGGTCATTAATGTACTTGACAAATACCAGACCAGATATATGCTTTGCCATAAATACCCTGAGTCGGTATCTAGTAGAAACTAGAAAGGTTCACTTAATAGCTGCAAAACATGTAATGAGGTATCTAAAGGGTACACTAGATTTTGGTCTATACTATCTTGGAAGTCATGAACTTAGATTACATGGTTACTCAGATTCTGATTGGGCAGGAAGTGTTTTAGACAGAAAGAGTACATCAGGTGGATGTTATGGTCTTGGATCTGCCATGATCTCATGGTTCAACAAGAAACAATCTAGTGTGGCTCTCAGTACTGCTGAAGCAGAATATATAGTTTCCTGCTCTACTAGTTGTGAAGCAGTGTGGCTTCGAAAATTATTATCTGGAGTGTTTGACTTAGAAATGGATCCCACTATGATCATGTGTGACAATCAAAGTTGTATTAAGATGATAGAAAATCCAGTATTCCACGATAAGTCAAAACACATAGAGATCCGATATTTTTTTTATACGAGATATGGTGCAGAGGGGAGCTATTCAACTCGAGTATGTGAGCATTGAGGAACAAATTGCTGATATATTGACCAAACCTCTGTCTCGAGTAAAATTTGAGTATTTCCGAGACAAGCTTGGTGTGGTTCAAAAGGACCCTCCTTGAAAGGGGGAGTGATATAGTTACTGATGATGAGATTGTCCACATCGACAGCAAGGTCGATGATGAGGATACCTGTTTATTACACCTAGATATTTATATGTATGCTTAGGATTTTTATATGTATATTTAGAATACTTATATCACTTATATTTCTGACATTTTTTTTGTATATATTGATGTATTGATGAGGATACATGCTTTGATATGTATACATCTATTGATAAGGATACTCGCATTGATGTATTGATGAGGATACATGCTTTGATATGTATACATGTATTGATGATGATACTTATATTGATGTATTGACACATACTTTGATATGTATACATGTATTGATGAGGATACTTGTATTGATGAGGATACATGTTTTGATGATATGGATACTTGTAGTGATGAGGATACTTGTATGTACTAGTAATGTACTAACGATATCTGTATTGATGAGGATACAGGGTGAGGATTGGATCATCCTTGGACTTTAGTCCTAAAGAGAGCCGTAGACGTATGTCTTTGAGAACGAAGTCCTTGGTGGACATGTGAGGATTGGATCATCCTTGGACTTTAGTCCTAAAGAGATCCATAGACGTATGTCTTCGAGAATGAAGTCCTTGGTGGACATGTGAGGATTGGATCATCCTTGGACTTTAGTCCTAAAGAGAGCCGTAGACATATGTCTCCGAGAATGAAGTTCCTAGTGGACTTGATAGGACTACATCATCCTTGAGCACTTAGTCCTAAATGAATTGTGTGGATTAAATCATCCTTGGACATAGTCCTAAATGAATTGTGTGGATTAAATAATCCTTGGACAGTAAATCCAGTGATTCTGAAAGGAAGGATAGTCCTAAATGAATTGAGTGGATTAATCATCCTTAGACAGTAAATCCAATAATTTCGAAACAAAGGATAGTCTTAAATATGATTGTGATTCTGAAACTGATGATCATGCGATGACGATGCTGATGATCGTGCTATGACGATGCTGATGATCGTATGATGACGATGCTGATGATCGTGTGATGACGATGCTGATGATTATGCTATGACGATGCTAATGATCATGTGATGACGATGCTAATGATCATGTGATGATGATGCTGATGATCGTGCTATGACGATGTTGATGATCGTATGATGACGATGTTGATGATCGTGTGATGACGATGCTGATGATCGTGTGATGACGATGCTAATGATCGTGTGATGATGATGCTGATGATCATGCGATGACGATGCTGATGATCATATGATGACGATGTTGATGATCGTGTGATGAAGATGCTGATGATCGTGAGATGTTCTGATCAAGTTATTGATGATGATGTATTGAAGAAAGCTTCCGATGATTTATAGATGTATCATGTATGATGTAGTCAATGACTCCTTTCTCCTGCAGATGTTGTTATAATATCCTTCTCGTTAAGGGGGAGTGTTGAATATTGTAACTTCTAAGAATATTATATTTTGTTCTTTATTATTCCGGAGATGTTACATTCCTCCGAGGTGATTTTATTATGCATCCGGAGATGTTTATTCCTCCGATGGATTGTGGTAACCAAGGTTATTAGACCCACCATGTGGGGTTCGGCCCTGGGTTAATTAATTAGGGGTTATTAGACTTCACTAGGAGAGGTCGACCCCATTAGGGATTTTAGTCAGTCGGGAACTAGTATAAGTAGAGGAGTTGAGCTCCTCATTTGACACACTTGCTCAACTCAAAAAGTGGCGCACTTGTGTTTGAGAGGTCTGCATAGGAGGTAGAAGAAGGAGGTCAAGTCTTGGAGCACATCTTGTATTTTGGTTGATCATCTTATTGAGGAAATCTTTGCTGGGTTTTCTACCCCATGAGGGTTTCCCAGGGTAATATCTTTGTCTATCTTGTGATTATGTTTCTTTCAGTGATCTTGCTAGTCAAATTAGAATAAACTTAACAATTTATACACCCTAGAATGAATCAGATAAAAGTGTTCTAAGCCAGTAAAGTTTTGAAGGCTTCTTAACTTTGCATGGCATATAAAAATTATAGGAGGGAAGTAGTAGGAACAACTGTGCTACCCATTCACATAGGGCATTTCATTTGTGCAAGCAATTACGTTCTACGTAACGGAAATTTTGTCATCCAACAATCTGTTGTTGGGGCATCCATTCCTTCACACGAACATGCCAGTTGCTTCACTAGTGTCTTCAGTTTCAATTTAAAACATTGTTAAAATCATGGCATAATTTTGTCAAAAGTGAACACAAACTTAATAGAACTCTTGACAAATTGCAATGAAAATATCTAAATTGAATCTCCATACAAAAATTTCCCCTTTTATGAATCATCCTAGCCATTAGCAGTCATGCCAACAAAGTACCAACCATTGAATTGGAGGTCACACCCTTTAATCATCAAGTCCTATTTGTTTTGGAGGGTCTCATCGCCATCCATGGTAGTTGTGAAGGCTTATGAATTAGCACTTTGATGTATGTCGAAGGCTTATCAGTTATAGCCCCGGGGTTATAACTGATAAGCCTTCAATGTCTTCCCAGTTCAAGATCATCCATTGAAACCTTAGTGTAAGTTATAGGAATTGCTTATTATAAAATGATGATTAAGAATTCAAATTATATTCCATCTTTTGCATCTCATCTTTTGTCATTTATATCATGTGTCTTTAAGAAGTCTTTGCATTAAGGAACAAAGAAAGCAATTATGTTTGAGGATGAGGATATTCAAGGTTCCACAGCGACGAGTCATGGCTCAAAGACTACGTCGCCATTTCTAAATGAATATGTTAATGAAAATGGAGTGACTCTAAAATGAGAGATGCCAACTATTCATTTTTAGATTTCATCTCAAGAGAAATTGGGAAATGTCTCACATGAATGGGCCATAATGCAGGGAAACGAGAATATTGAAGCAAAAAACACTACATTTTTGCACAATGCACTGAAAATGAAAATGGAGGCTTTTAGATCTTCTTCAATTCCTTTAGGCGTGAAGGTTCCCAGCAAGAAATAATGCACAGGAAGGAAAATCTATGTATATGATCTGCCCAAAAGATTCAATGCATATCTAGTGGATCAATGCTGCAGCCTGATTCCATGGCTTAATCTCTGTGATTATGTTACCAATTGAGGAATAAGGAATCCCATCAAATTTTTTATCGACACTGGTTTTAGAATCATCAATATGCGCTAGAGCTTGTCTACCATTTCAGGATATCAAAGCATTCATGTCTAGTTTACAATCTCACGGAGGTGAATTTGTTCTTCATTCCCTACTATGGAGGCCTCGATCTAATGAGATGGAATTTAGGGAGAATATCAATAATGAGAAATGATATGAAATAATCCTAGAGACAATCACAGTGGAGGAGACATGAAGGAAGAGATCATATTCTGGTGCTCGGCAAGATCTCATGGGATTTCTCGAGAGGCTTCCAATATAACTTGCGTTGGTGACTTGCATATCTATGCCAATTCTATCCCGTTACAGATCAAGCAGAGAACTTGTCAATCAATATCATCTCTCATAGTTCATGAATCAAATTATCAATATTGTTATGTTTCTAAAAGTTTTCAGAGTCTCTGAATCTATTCAAAATCTCTAATAAAATATTGTTTGATCCATTGAAACACACTAACAAAGGTTGAAGCACAAAGACATAGCTTGCACCATGATAAAAGTTAAGCCACCAAATACATTGGCATGTAGTAGTGAGTTGGAGCACATTGCCATAAGCTGCAACTTGTTAAAGGTTAAGTCGTTGATGCATGTTTGTATTTCTACGGCATGTTAAATATAAATACTTCGATGCATATACCTATTGACGCGACATGTTAAAAGTTAAGCCATAGATGCATAACACCACAGGTCTATTACACTATTCCTCATGAGGGATCTACATGCATGGACTGGACCTTCATGAGGGATCTACCTACATGGATAGGACCTGCATTCAGTACTAGAACCTCTATTGAAATGAAGAAAATGAGCACCAACATGCCAACTATGGTCTTCATGACTGATCTTCGATAAAACAAAACTTGAAAAGTATTGATAATCTCCCTGCAATTGCCGCATGGTATTTATACACAAAGTGGAAAGGGAAGGGATATCCAATGAACGATCTGGATATGAATAAATATTTTTATGTTCAATAGAATACAATATCAACAATGTATCAACTTCTGACATTGTTGCATTGTTTGTTCTTATGCAGAACCCTCAACAGGTTCGTGGAAACTGAAACCATTCGGAGTGGTAACTTGAACGACCTGGGAATGGAGATACAAAAATACAACATGCAGAACCACAACGTGCATCAAAATGATATTAAATGGGAATTTTCTATTTTTATTATTATTTCACATATATATTACAAACAATACCCAAAAATATTTACTTTTGTGAAGCCTACAACTTTCCATGCTCGTTTTGCATTTATTATTTCTGGTAACATCGCCCTAGTGTTTGGAATGCGAATGTGGAATCAGAAAATGGGTTTACAAGTTCCACTAGCACTTGATTTGTGCTGAAGCAAACATTTTCTTATATCAATGCTGACATGAAATGGTTAGTAATGAGAATTCTTAACTATTCTCTACCTGTACTTTGAAATTTTAAAAGCAGATGTAAGTCATGTAGAAGGCTTTACATTTAAGAAATCTGTGAGAACATAGGTCAATTCAAAGAGTTACTGATTGTCATGTTGGAAGGGCAGCACTCCCTTCGACTACATCGAAATCCTTTGGATTGGTTTGCAAGCCCTCTCTCCGTCACAGGACCAGCGGTAAGTAGGGAGGTTTAAGGAATTCAACGCGGCTATCAATTCAACGGGTCCGGGGGATATTTTGTGTTAATGCATTTCTGCCATTCTGTACAAGTATTTCCTAACATATATAAAACCGTTTGGATATCAAGGTAAATTCAAAATGGCATGTACTACCGTAACAATAAAAAAAACATATGTGACCAAATGTGGTCATAATTTCAGTGAAATTTTATAAAACAGCAATTAACATGCAAAAAATATTTAAAGGTGAAATTAAAAGCTTACATTTTTGCACAATAGGCTATGACTGAACAATGAATGAATTTGGTATAACTGGATTCTCCTAATTCAGAGGAGAGGATGCAATCCAAAATTCGAGCAATTTATATGAAGAGAGGGAAGAAGCTGAAGAAAAACATTCAGCTAGTTGTAGTTGTTGAAGGATCCATGGTCTCTATAGATTTATCCCTCACCCCTAGTATTAATGACCACATTCCCTAGTTTGATCATGGATGTCACAAAGGAGTTGAATAAGGTATTTTTGGACTTGGAAAAGGATTTAATGTAACCATGAGTGGGAGGATTGACATAGAGTATCTGGTCGGTTGCGAGAAGCTATGTCCCTTTCATGGCTTTGTGATAATAGTCCCATTGAATGCCAACACGGTTGGATCGAGACCATACCTAGGACATATACCTCGGAGCTATTGATATTTTATGTAGCTTCATAATATATTCTTATGTCGGCCCAAAATATTCCGGAAGAATAATAAATAAAATAATAATATATTGTTCCTCATGACAAAAGAACGACCATGAACCCCCCAGAAAGTTCTAGCAAGGAAACACCCGGAAAGTTCTAGAAAGGAAACCCCAAAAATTTCTAGAAAGGAAACACCCTGAAAGTTCTAGAAAGGAAACCCCCGAAAAGTTCTAGAAAGGAAACACCCCTGGAAATTTCTATAAAGGAAACCCCCCAAAAGGATCTAGAAAGCCTCGGAAAGAATGGAAATAGAAAATGAAGGTATAAATAAGGACGCCTATATCTCATTTGCACATCAAGCAAGTTTGCATCAAGTTAGTGAGACAAGAGCGCAAGAGAGAGATGTAGCGGTTGGAGGACGACTAATATCTCAGGTTTCATCTATCTTTCTATCTAGGGTATCTTTCTATGAGAGAGATTTATATCTTCATTGTATTTTTATTATACTTGGTTATGAATCTATACTGAAGACGTTCTGCTGCGTTTTCTTCCGCAAGGGGGTTTCCTAGGATAAATCTTTGTGTATGCTATGATGTATTTCTTTCAATGATCCTTCTAAATGCAATTATTATGATATGGTATAAATTGAATTAAAGTCTAAATAATTATCAATAACATAATTTCTTAAGTAAAATTTCAACATGGTATCAAAGCAATGCTGAAAGAAGTCATTGCAATAGTTGCAATTGCCAAAAGTTGGAAACTAGGGCTTCCAGTTTTTGCTTGTTCTGTCCACAAATCTGACTGAAAAGAAGGTTTTCTCAACTCACCTTGGGAGGGCGCATCTTCTTAGTGGATTAGATTATCCATATTCAAATTTTGAAAAAACAAAAGTTTCCTCATAAAACCCTAGGTTGGATGTTAAGCAGTTTTTCAGGTTGACATTGGAGCTGATTTTGGCTTGTGGAGATCACCTTGGCATAGCACATTGATTGGTAAGTCCAAATTCCACTTCTGAAAACTTGCATCTCTATCATATTTTTAAGCTTGGGAAAAATGATGAACGACACCAAGCTTGATGAGAAGCTTCAAGGGGATGATAAATTCCGAGCATGGAAGAATAGGGTGCTTCTCATTCTAGAAGAGAATGATTTGGAAAAATATGTTGTAGAAGAGGTTGATGAGCTAGAGGGAGATGAAACTTAGGAAAAGCATAAGAATAACATGATTAGGGAAAATAGAATCATTGCAGATTCTATCAAGGATCACTTGATCCCTCATGTCTCATCATTGAGGAATCCAAAGCATATTTTTTATGCCTTTTCCCAGTTGTTTGAAGGAAATAATATCAATCGAAAGATGACATTGAGGACACAGCTCAAGAATGTGAAAATGCGAAATTCAGAAAGAATTCAATCCTACTTCACAAGGAAATCTCAAATCAAAGAACAACTTGAATCCATTAGAGAAATGGTTGATGAAGCTGATATAGTGATGATTGCATTGAGTGGTCTCCCAAGGTCTTGGAAATCATTTATTTAGGGGATTTGTTCTAGAAGGAAGCTAACAAAGTTCAACAGACTATGGGAAGAGTGCACACAAGAAGAAGCTAGATTGGTAGTAAGAGAATAAAAGTTGGGTGATGATGAAGATCAAGCAATAGTATCACATGCAAGAAAAGGGAAAAACAAGAAAGCCATCCCATTCTCGCAAAAAAAAATCAGAAGACACAACAGACACAAAAAGATTACTCAAATTACAAATGTTACAGTTGCTAGAAAATGGGACACATTGCAAGAAATTGTCCTCACATAAAAGATCAGATCAAAAAATGAAAGAATAAAAGACATCATGCTCATGTTGTAGAAGATGATGAAGTTGTTTACAAGAAAGAAAGAGAAGATGATTCAAGTGAAGAATATGTGTTAATATCATCTCTTACAGGGACAATCACTCATGGAAATGACACATGGCTTGTTGATAGTGGTGCTTCTAAGCACATGAACAGTTACAAGAATTCTCTCACAAATTTGGTCCAGAAGGATTCACCTCATAAAGTGAAGATCGATGATTATTACGAGTATCCCATAAAAGGGGTAGGAGAAGCCTCCTACAAGTTGGATTCCGGAAATCCTATGTAGATGAAAGATGTATTGTTATATGTACATAGTTTGAAGAAGAATCTCCTCTCCATATCAATATTAGAGGAAAATGGATATAGATTTTCTTTCATTGATGGCCAAGTTCTCATGTGGAAAAAGGGAAAGAGTATTGATGATGCCATCATAATTGGTGTTCAAGAGAGAGTCTTGTACAACCTGAAGGGACAATCAGATCAAGCATTGGTACATAACACTGTGAATCTGAGTGAGCTATTGCATAGAAGACTTTCTCACATACATTAAAAAGCATTTCCGGACATAATCAAGATGGTTGTAGGTCTACGAGTGATTCAAGTGAATCATGATGGTATATGCAAGGGATTTGCACAAGGAAAGAACGTGAAGAGTCCATTTCCAAGCAGTGACATCAAAGCAAAAGGAATCTTGGACATGTACATTTGGACATGTACTAGAATTCCTGTAGCACCCAAACCGTGGCTCCGTTCGTGAATCCGTCGATTTCGGTAGGTCCGAGACATCGATTGTCACCTAGGGGACCCCCCACATCATGCCTTGAAGACCCGGAAGTGGTGTCAATGAGCCATCTACGGAGCTAGGGTTTTTCTCAGTGAGGGCCATTCCAATTTCGCTCAAGGGGGCCATTTCTCATTCGGAGGCCCCCGGGAAGGAGTGGCCACCATGGAGAGGTGGACGTGGCCATTGTGGACCTATCCACAGTAGCCATGTATGCCCGGGGGCCTCCGGACGAGAAATGCCCACCTTGAGCGAATTTGGAATGGCCCTCACTTAACAAAACCCTAGCTCCGGACATGGCTCATTAGCACTACTTTTAGGTTTTCAAGGCATGGTGTGGGGAGTCCCCCTAGCTAAAAACTGACATCCTGGACCCACCAGAATCGACGAATTCACAAACGGAGCCATGGTTTGGGTGCTACGGGCATTCTAGGCAGGCACCCCAGGGCCATTTAGGGACACCTTGAGGATTTCCTCCGGGGACATGGAACCTAAACTGGCGAGCGGAATTGGATTCCATCAGATCCCATAGGTCCACATGGCCATTGTGGACCTATCCATGGTGGCCATGTAGGCTTGGGGGCCTTTGGATGAGAAATGCCCCCCTTGAGCGAATTTGTAATGGCCCTCACTGAGCAAAACCCTATCTCTAGAGATGGCTCATTGGAACTTCTTCCAGGTCTTCGAGGCATGGTGTGGGGGAGGGCCTAGCTGAAACTCGGTGTCTCAGACCCACCGGAGTCGACGGATTTGCAAATGGAGCCATGGTTTGCGATCTACGGGCATTCTAGTCGGGCACCCCGGGGCCATTCAAGGACACCTTGAGGATTTGCTCCGGGGCCACGGAACCCAAACCGGCGAGTGGACTTGGATTATGTCGGCTCCCACAGGTCCACGTGGACATTTTGGACCCATCCACAGTGGCCACGCACACCTGAGGACCTCTGGACGAGAAATGGCCCCCTTGAGCGAATTTGGAATGGCCCTCACTGAGCAAAACCCTAGCTCTGGAGATGGCTCATTGGCACCGCTTTTGGGTCTTCGAGACATGGTGTGGGGGTCCCCTAGATGAAACTCGACGTCGTGGACCCACCGGAATCGACGGATTCGAGAACGAAGCCACGGTTTGGATTCTATGGGCATTCTAGTCGAGCACCCCGGGGCCATTCAGGGACACCTTGAGGATTTGCTCCAGGGCCACAAAACCCAAACCAACGAATGGACTTGGATTCCATCGGTTCCCACAAATCCACGTGGCCATTGTGGACCTGTCAATAGTGGCCACTCATGCCCGAGGGCCTTCGGACGAGAAATGGCCCCCTTGAGCGAATTTGGAATGGCCATCACTAAGCAAAACCCTAGCTCCAGAGATGGCTCACTGGCATTGCTTTCGGGTCTTCGAGGCACGGTGTGGGGGGTCCCCTAGCTGAAACCCGGCATCCTGGACCCACCGGAATCGACGTATTTGTGAACGGAGCCACATTTTGTGTGCTACAGGAATTATAGTCGGGCACCCCCGGGGCCATTCAGGGACACCTTGAGGATTTGCTCCGGGGCCACGAAACCCAAACCGGCGAGCGGACTTGGATTTTGTCGGATCTCATAGGTCCACGTGGCCATTGTGGACATGTCCACGATGGACATGCATGCCCGGGGGCTTCCGGATGAGAAATGGACCCCTGGAGCGAATTTGGAATGGCCCTCACTGAGCAAAACCCTAGCTTCGGAGATGGCTCATTGGCACCATTTCCGGGTCTTCGAGGCATGGTGTGGGAGCTCCCCTAGCTGAAACTCGACGTCTCGGACCCACCGGAATCGATGGATTCGCAAACGGAGCCATGGTTTGGCTGTTATGGGAATTCTATTCGGGCACCTTGGGGCCATTTAGGGACACTTTGAGGATTTGGATCGGGGCCACGGAACCCAAACAGGTGAGCGGACTTGGATTTCGTCGGCTCCCACAGGTCCACGTGGCCATGCATGCTCGGGGGCCTCCAGACTAGAAATGGCCCCCTTGAGAAAGATTGGCATGGCCTTCACATTGGGTGAAGATGATGATGATGATGACGAAGAAGATGATGATGATGGAGATGTTGATGAGCAGCCTAGAGATGACAATGACGATGAAGATGGTGATGATGATGAAGTTGGTGATGATGATGAAGACGTTGATGATGATGAAGACATTGATGATGATCGTGATGGTGATGAAGATGATGATGATGATGACGAAGAAGATGTGGTGATGGAGATGTTGATGAGAAACCTAGAGATGAAATGATGATGAAGATGGTGGTGATGATGATGATGGTGATGATGATGAAGACGTTGATGATGATGATGATGGTGATGGTGATGGTGATGGTGATGAAGATGATAATGAGGAAGAAGATGATGATGATGGAGATGTTGATGAGGAGCCTATATATGACAATGACAATGAAGATGGTGATGATGATGAAGATGGTGATGATGATAAAGACATTGACGATGATGGTGATGGTGATGAAGATGATGATGACGAAGAAGATGTGATGATGGAGATGTTGATGAGGAACCTAGAGATGACAATGATGATGAAGATGTTGATGACGATGATGATGGTGATGTTGATGATGATTGTGATGGTGATGGTGATGGTGATGGTGATAAAGATGATGATGATGAAGAAGATGATGATAATGGAGATGTTGATGAGGAGCCTAGAGATGACAATGATGATGAAGATGGTGATGATGATGAAGATGTTGATGATGATGGTGATGGTGATGAAGATGATGATGAT
>BSBM01000101.1:2517500-2637500 GCA_027924585.1 Larix kaempferi | reverse complement strand
TTTGAATTTTTAGGGTTTTTCCGACAAACCCTAATCCGGGACCAGATCTAGTTTTTAGTATTTCAAGTGGTAAGACCTAAATATTTTCTATTTCCATTTGAAGTACTCTTTAAGATGTCTCACCACACCAAGCTTGAGGATAAGCTTGAAGGGGCTGATAACTTCCGAGCTTGGAAGTATAAGATTGGGTTAATCCTGGAAGAGAATGAGTTTGACTCATATATAAAAGAAGACATCCCTATCCCAGAGGATGAAGAGGATAAGGTATTGCATAAGAAGAACTTGGTCAAGGCAAAGAGAATCATTGCTGATTCTATCAAAGACCATCTCATACTGCATGTTTCTTCTCTAAAGACACCCAAGGCTATGTTTGACTCTTTGACCAAGCTATTTGAAGGAAAGAACATAAATCGGAAGATGACCCTGCAGAATCAATTGAAAGGGGTCAAGATGTCGAATGGAGAAACCATTCAATCCTATTTCTCCAAGGTCTCTCATATCAAGGAACAACTTGAAGCTGTAGATGAAATGGTGGAGAATGGTGAAATTGTTATGACTACTTTGAATGGCCTACCTAGGTCATGGGACTCTTTTATCCAGGGGATCTATGCCAGAAAGAAGTTAATCTCCTTCAACAGATTATGGGAGGAATGTTCTCAAGAAGAAGAAAGGCTTGTGGAAAGAGAAGAGAAGATGGGAAATGAAGATCAAGCTCTCACATCTCACACTAAGAAGGGCAAGTTCAAGAGGGAGCCATCCCATCACAAGAAGAAATCTTCTCATCATTTTCACAAAGACAAGAAAGATCTAAGGTGTTTCTCTTGTAATGAGAAGGGTCACTTTGCTTCAGAATGTCCCAAGAACAAAAGGGACAACCACAACAACAACAACTCCATCAAGAAGAAGAAGGGTAACAAAAGAAGGTACCATGCTCATGCTGCCGAAGATGACGAACCTCCAAAGAAGAAGGCTAGGGCAGAAAGTGATGATAGTAATGATGACTCATCAAGTGAAGAAGAGTATGTTCTAATCTTTGCTCTCACAGGTACTATCTCCCATGGTTGTAATGATTGGTTAATTGACAGTGGGGCTTCCAAACACATGATTGGGTTTAAAGAATCCTTTGTAAATCTGTCTGAACATGAATCACCCCATAAAGTGAAACTTGGGGATGATTATCAATATCCCATCAAAGGAAGTGGTGAAGCCTCCTACAACCTAGATTTTGGAAAATCTTTGAAGATGAAAGAAGTCCTTTATGTACCTGGGCTCAAGAAGAACGTACTCTCCATCTTTGCATTGGATACAAAAAGTATGAGGGTTGCATTTGTGGATGGCCAAGTCCTAATGTGGCCAAAGGGAAAGACCATAGATGATGTAGTTGTGATTGGAGAGCAAGAGGGAGGTTTGTATAAATTAAAAGGACAACCTGAACATGCCATGGTGCATGAATCCATGGAGCCAAGTGAACTTTGGCATAGAAGACTTACTCATGTGCACTATAGGGAACTTCCAATTGCAAGCAAGGCTGTAGAGGGTCTTCCTGAAATCAAGACCAAACATGAAAGTGTTTGCAAAGGATCTGCAAAAGGTAAGAATATTAAGAAGGATTTCCCAAGCAGTGAAAGCAAGGAAAAATATATCTTGAAAATCATCCACTAGGATGTATGTGGTCCTATGTCATCCAGTTCTCTAAGTGGGTATGTTTACTATGTCTCATTTATTGATGACTTCTCCAGGAAGACTTGGGTATACTTCTTGAAAAACAAAGCTGAGGTGTTTGATAAGTTCAAGGAATTCAAAACCTTGATGGAGAATCAAACTGACAAAAAGATCAAAACATTCAGATCCGACAATGGTGGAGAATTCAACTCAGGTGACTTCAAGAAGCTTTGCAGTGATTCAAGGATTAAGAGGGAGTTGACTGCTCCTTATAATCCTCAATAGAATGGAGTTGCAGAAAGGAAGAACAAAACAATCATGGAAGCAGCAAGGGCAATGCTGCATGACCAGGGTCTACCTATGCATCTATGGGCAGAAGCAGTTAGAACAACTGTATATGTGCAAAATAGAACACCCCACAAGATATTGGACAACAAGAGACCAGAAGAGGTCTTTTCTGGTAAGAAACCTGAAGTCAGCCATCTCAGAATATTTGGTTGTCCAGTATACACTCATGTCCAAAAGGAAAAGAGGACCAAACTAGATCCTTCAAGAAAGAAGGGTATCTTTGTGGGTTATAGTGAAAGCTCGAAGGCTTACATAATATACTTTCCAGGGTTCAAAAAGATTGATGTCAGCAGGGATGTAACATTTGATGAAAATGCAGCATTCATCAAATCAAGGAAGGCACCTATCGAAGTTTATGAAGAACCTAAGGAAACTAGATTTCAAGACACTACCATGACTGAAGCAATTTCATAAGTTGTTCGTGAGTTTGAAGATCCACAAGAACCTGTAGATCCACCCCGTGAGGATAAATCTCACAAGAGGAAACCTGCATGGGCTAGAGAGCTCATTCAAGATGCAGAAAGATTTGGCATTCTAGAAGAAGAACATAGAGAAAAGAAGAGAACTAGATCACATACTAGCTATGTTGCTTTACTCTATGACATTATGAACAAAGAACCTTCCAGTTATGAAGAAGTAGCGGAAAAGAAAGAATGGAAGGATGCCATGGTTGAGGAATACCAATCAATAATGAAGAATGATGTTTGGGATGTTGTCCCAAGACCTAAAGAGAAGTCTGTTGTGACTTCCAAATGGATCTACAAAATCAAGCATGCTGCAGATGGCAGTATAGATAAATACAAGGCAAGATTCGTAGCTCGTGGCTTCTCTCAGAAAGAGGGAATAGATTATGAAGAAACTTTTGCACCTGTAGCCAGGTATACTTCCATCAGAATAGTACTTGCCCTGGCTGCAGCAATGAAATGGAAAATACACCAAATGGATGTCAAGACTACTTTCTTGAATGGTGTGGTTGAAGAGGAAGTATATGTGGAACAACCACTCGGTTTTGAAATACATGACAGGGAGTCATATGTGTGCAGATTGAAGAAAGCCTTGTATAGCTTGAAGCAAGCTCCCAGAACTTGGTATGGTAGGATGGATAGTTTCCTATCTAGCTTGGGCTTTACCAAGAGTAAAGCGGATTCCAACCTTTACTACAAGGTTGAGGAAGGGAATCCCGTGATTCTACTTCTATACGTGGATGACTTATTTGTAATAGGAGATGACAGATTGATTGCAGATACTAAGAGGAAGCTTGTTGTTGAGTTCAATATGAAAGATTTGGGAATGGTGCATTATTTCCTAGGTATGGAGGTGTGGAAGAATTCAGGTGGGATCTTCCTTGGTCAAGGGAAGTACACAATAGATATCCTGAAGAGATTTGGGATGATGGATTGCAAGGCCATGGCCACACCCATGGCATCGAATCTAAAGCTTCTATGTGATGCTTCATCTGAGCCGGTTAATGTCTCTATGTATCGTCAGATGATTGGGTCCTTTATGTACCTGACGAACACAAGACCAGATATTTGCTTTGCAGTGAACACATTGAGCCAGTTCCTGACGGATCCGAGGAGTGTTCCCCTGGTTGCTGTAAAGCATGTCCTGAGGTACCTGAAGGGTATAGTGGATTATGGGCTCAAGTATGAAGCGAATCAAAATTTTAACCTGCAGGGTTATGTTGATTCAGATTGGGCAGGCAGTGCTGCAGATAGGAAGAGCACATCTGGGTGCTGCTTCAGTATGGGATCTGGTGTGATCTCTTGGTTCAGCAGGAAGCAGTCCTGCGTAGCACTGAGTACAGCCGAGGTAGAGTATGTTGTAGCCTGTTCAGCTAGTTGTGAGGCAGTATGGCTATGGAAGCTACTGTCTGAGTTATTTGATCTCCCATTGGATGCTACTGGTATATTCTGCGATAACCAGAGTTGTGTGAAGCTATCTGAGAACCCAGTGTTTCATGACAGGTTAAAACACATAGAGATCAAATATCACTATATCAGGGATATGGTGCAGAGAGGATCTGTGAAGCTCCTGTATGTTGCGACGGACGAGTAGATTGTAGATGTGTTGACGAAGCCACTAGCCAGGGTGAAGTTCGAGTACTTCAGGGAGAGGCTTGGTGTTCTTCAGATCGATGACACTTCGAGGAAGAAGTGATAGACACATTTGTTGAAGCCATTCCAAGCATGTTGGAAGGAGGACCCTTCACATGGCTATGGATGTAAGCATTGGATGATGAGTATCAGGACGATGCTCCAGTTACTGCTCTGTATATGCATGATGTTGGATGTTGGATATGATCAGTTGGATCATTTATATTTGTATGTATGTACGCATCATGTTGATGCTGGATATGATCAATTGGATCATTTATATTTGTATGTATGTATGCATCGTGTTGATGCAAGATATGATTGGTTGGATCATTTATATTTGTATGTATGTACGCATCGTGTTGATGCTGGATATGATCAGTTGGATCATTTATATGTATGTACGCATCATGTTGGATGCTGGATATGATCGGTTGGATCATTTGTATGTAGTTGTATATGCATCATGTTGGATGCTTGGACCATGTATCTGTATCAGGTGGATACATTGTATGATCAGGTAGATCATGTATATTGATATGTATCATGTATTTGTATTTGTATCAGGTGGATACATTGTATGATCAGGTGGATCATGTATGATGATATGTATCAGGTAGATACTTGGTGTGCATCAGGTGGATGCATTGTATGATCAGGTTGATCATGATGATGAGCTTCAGTATGTTGCTCCAGATGATATGTACCAGGTTGGTACAAGTGATGATGATCAGTATGATCATGGGCATCAGGATGATGCCTCGTGCGATGATGATCCATTGGATCATGAGTATTAGGTTGATACTTGGAGGTCAGAGATGATATGTGGTAGGTTGTGCAAATAGTATGTAATCAGTCCTGGGAGATCTTGCTGCAGCACATAAATGTTCCTGGGGTGCTCTTTCCGGTATTTCTATGTAGTATGTAATCAGTGCTCAGATATCCGATAGGTTCAGCTGTGTGCTCGTAATCAGTCTTGGGATGAGGTATTACTACGGAGACATGTAATCAGTCCTGGAGATCCGAGAGGTTGAGCTGTGTGCTCGTAATTAGTCCTAGGATGCTCTTTAGAGATCTTGCTGGTTGTGCTGCGGCACATAAATGTTCCTGGGATGCTCTTTAAAGGTTTTGTCTATCCACATGTAATCAGTCCTGGAGATCTGAGAGGTTGAGCTGTATGCTCGTAATAAGTCCTGGGATGCTCTTTAGAGATCTTGCCGGTCGTGCTGCGGCACATAAATGTTCTTGGGATGCTCTTTAAAGTTATTGTGGAGGAGATGCATGTAATAAGTCCTGGGAGATCTTGTCGGTCGTGCTTAGGCACATAAATGTTCCTGGGATACTCTTTCTGGTATTGCATCCGCACATACAATTAGTCCTGAGAGGCCACCTCTATCAGACCATTCGCACAGATGATGAAGACTTGCAGGTGGTCGGCCTACATCCAGTATGAAAAAGGACTGGCTCTGTAGAACTTCCTATGACGAGTAGAGTCAGAGATTGGTTGAGATAGCAGCAGCAATGACGATGATGATGATGATGCATTCGGTTGGCATCTTAAGGGATTTGGGATATTTTTAAGCAGATCAAGGAGGGTGGGTGGACCGACAATAAGATTTGTTGTTCAAAGAAAAAAGAAACTTAATACAAAATTATCTAACTTATTTCTATATGATGAAGTTACAATAATTGTTTTACTATATTTTTTCATTTTTCAAATTTTGTTTTTGAAGATTTATGGAATTTTTAATTAATCATTATAGATAAACAATCATTTTTTTATTATTATTATTATTAATAAAATGATATTTAATTTTAATGTTTAGAGTGTAAAAAAGCTATCAGAAATAGTTGAAGATGTTTAGGCTACCTGATATAATGATACAACCTTGCTAAATATGAAATGGTTATGTCATTTGTTATTTTGTGGTAGTTTAGACCCCCCCCCCCCCCACATATATATATTTTGTTATGTTGTTCCACAAAAATATTAATTTATGTAGGATTAGTTTTGGTGTTTTTCACAATAGTTTTAATCTTATCTAGAATTGGTTTTGGTGATTTACACCACACACCATGGAATGCCATCTATTCATTTAACAACAAAACAATTTTTTTTTCAAAACTCTTCTTTTGCAGATAAAAGTTAGCACTACTTATATAACCCTACATTATCTCTACTTTTACACCACTATTTGACAATTAAAGATTTTTCAAATCCTTCACAAATAATAATACTAATGTGAAACTTAAATACCATTGTCTTGTTTTAGAGCTTTGTTGGTGAATGCTTTGTTGGTGAATGCTTTGTTACTAAATGCTTTATGCTAAGTACCTTCTATGGTTACGGTTCCCTCTTCTTAGGTTATGGTGCCCTCT
This sequence comes from Larix kaempferi, assembly GCA_027924585.1. Lineage (NCBI taxonomy): Eukaryota > Viridiplantae > Streptophyta > Pinopsida > Pinales > Pinaceae > Larix > Larix kaempferi. The sequence goes on along the minus strand of BSBM01000101.1, from coordinate 2,631,015 downwards.
TCTTGTGCAATCCATGCATAAGAAGCCAAGATAATAGGTCCTACAAGAAACAACTACATTTGAGTTTAAAGAGCCTTGCTTGGATGCATTGGATAATCCTCTTTAGAGCGCGCTTTTCATCATGTGAGCAAGCTAAAAGCGAGGTCAAAAGTGCCTAGAACTAGTGAATCAGATTTTGTCCTATGAAATTACAAACAAGTTTGAAGTTTTATGAGTGCAATGTATGTGCCTCAAATCTGCGAAAACTAAAAGCGACCAGCGAGCCACCTACTAGTGAGGCTAGTGAGGGATACTGCCGCGGGGATGAAAGGCATGTGAAGGAGCCGCCGTCTATTTTTTTAGCCGCCGCTTTTTTTTAAGCACATTGTATCATCCATACGCTGCCGTCTAAAGTTTAAGTGACAGATAAGTGACAAATTCAGCTCTGCTATGATAGTAAAGGGAGCCGTCATTTTCTCAGGTCGCCTATTGTCATATTAACATATTTTGTGCTTTGAATTTATTTTCTGTTCTATGTGGTGTTATATCAACTATCATTTTGGGTCAAAGTGTTACTATCATAATCATACGGGGTCCCATGCCATTTTGAATATGAACTACAATAGATTGTAGTGAAAAGAATGAAAATTCTGCATGTATGAAGAAATTAAAGAATAAAAAATTTAGACATAGTTTGATGAAACATAGAACAATTCAAGAATGTAAATATCTGACAATTTTTGTCGAGGTTTGATAGACTATATCAAAAGTGTTTCCTTAATACAAAGTAAAAGCAAACTTTTTTCTGTGAAAAAAAACAATCATAAATCTAAGAAATGTAATGAAAGGCAAGGAAAAAATGTAATGGAAGAACGTTAGTTGTTTAAATAGCCTCTGATTCTTGAGTATCGAATAAACTATATCTTATATCTTATTAGGGTTGTAAGATAAGTATGTGGGGATTGCTATCGATCACTTTAACACATATCCAAGATGTGACGTGAGAGTTAGTAGACCTTAAAAGAGCTAATAGTGTCAAATAATGCATTGATTATGTTTGTCGTTGTATAATTTCATGTAGGTTACAATAATGTAAGCATTAAGAGAAGTGAAATTAATGCTTACATTGATATAATAAGTTATTTTTTAGATAAATATTTAGTTAAAAATGTTATTAACAAGTTTTTTTTAAGTTAAGAAATTCTTTCAACCTTTCCTCTTAAACTAAGGAATGAATTAGCCCCTACTCCACTACCGACCCCTAGTGCATCACAACAACCCACCCACCCCTACTCGGACTTATTAGGTTAGTGTCTCACTTTACATAAGTCACATTAAAAAAAAAAATTCCTACCCCTTCGAACTTTTTCCCCACTCGTGTTTGAAAAAAAAAAAATTCCACACTTGTTCCATGCTTATTCGATTGACGGTTATCTACCACAACCTACTCCTTAGATTGGTAGTTTGCTTTTGAAACTTTGACCGACGCCACTGACAATACGTCGCTTGTATGCCACTGAGAGCAACTTTCAGAATTATAAATACCTCCTATCGAATAGAGATACTAACGCAGGGAATGGGATGGCCTCTTCAACTGCCGGGATACAGAAGGCCTCCTCAACTGCGCCGATTGATTGCAACGAGAAAAAAGAGGCACCCGTCTCATTAATATCGAATGGAGTTAACTATTCTCAGGTTCCACAACGTTACATCAGACCTCCCACCGAGAGACCCAGACTGGATGAAGTAGTACTCTCTTTGGACTGCAATATACCTCTCGTCGACCTCCAAGGTCTCTTATGCGATTCTACCAGACCCGAGGTTGTCCGACAAATTGGCTGGGCCTGTGATGAATACGGCTTCTTCCAGGTATTTGCTTTCATATTTTTATAACAATTTAATTTATATTGGCATGTTAAAGATTAATCATAGTTTGTTAGTTTAACCTAACTATTATATCGTTACATGATAGTTATGATGTTTTTGTAATATATATACATTTATAGTGTTATATAGTTACATATATATTAAAAAACATCATAACTAACTATCATGTAATGATATAACAGAACAGTTAGGTTAAACTAACGAACTATGATGCTTCTTCTAATATTTTCTTTTCTCCATAAATTTATGTTTATTTGAAGCTGGGATGTAATGGCCCAATATTATCCGATTGTTGATGTTGTATGTATAAACAGATAATCAATCATGGCATTCCAGATGCAGTGATAAACAGGATGCTGGAAGTGGCGGAGGATTTTTTCGAAATGCCCGTGGAAGACAGAATGAATTACTATTCCGACGATCCATCCAGCAAAACACGTTTGTCCACCAGCTTCAACATTCACAAAGAACAAGTCTTCAACTGGCGGGATTACCTGAGACACCATTGTTATCCTTTAGAAGATCATGTTCACACTTGGCCTTCAAAACCTGCTCATTATAGGTAAAACATGGTCCATTTAATTCAATTCCGTTTGTGGGATATCAGAGGCTGCTGGAGGCAAGAAACCAACTTCAAGAACTCAAACATCTTCCCTCTTAGACAAGTGTTCTTTGTTGATTGTTGGCATAGTATTCCCTTCCTAATCAGTTTGATTTGCACCATTATATTGGACTTTTAATTTCAATAATATCGATAACCTAGATTTTGATGAAAATGGCAGAGAAGTGAGCAGTCTATATTGCACAGAGGTAAGGGCAGTTGCTCTGAGGCTGCTGGAGGCAATATCGGAGAGCTTGGGACTGGAGGCTGAGTTCCTAGACAAAGCACTGGGAAAGCACGAGCAACACATGGCTATAAACTACTATCCCATGTGCCCCAATCCTGAGCTTACATTCGGTCTACCAGCCCATTCAGATCCCAATGTGCTCACTCTTCTTCTTCAGGATGAGGTGCCCGGCTTACAAGTGCTCAACAATGGACACTGGATTGCTGTCAATCCCATTCCCAATTCTTTTGTTATCAACATCGGTGATCAATTACAGGTTGTATGAATGTGCTTGTCACTATAATTAATCTCATCTTCATCTTCTGATTTAATTTTTCATTTGTAGAATCAGTGGTGTACGTATGACTGACGAAATGATTAATGTTGGAATGCAGGTTATGAGCAATGGAAGATATAGGAGTGTGTTGCATCGTGCTATAGTGAGTTCTTCAAGAGCACGCATTTCTATTCCGACGTTTTATTGTCCTTCTCCTGATGCAGTTATCGCTCCTGCAACGCCATTGACTGGCCCGGAGCATCCTGCTGTATTTAGAAGCTTCACGTATGAAGAATATTATCAAGTGTTCTGGAACAGACAACTGCAAGGAAATGCATGCTTGCAGTCGTTCTCAGCTCATTATGAGGAGCATCCAGCACAAGAAACGGATAATTTTCCTCGCGAGATGAACGGTGACCAAATGGCGCTTCGTGCTGAAGAGGACTGAGAGGACTTACACGTTTGAAAGTAACGAATTAGGGTTTAAACTAGGGGAATCAATATATCATACAAAATTTAGTGTTCATCTTTCTGTTTGTAAATCGATAGAGAGATGTAATCTGATAGGAGAGGCAGTACTTTCAAATATCGATCGAGGGGTGTAATCCGATAGGAGTGGAACTTGGAAGTTTTTTTAAGTGAGTATGTGTGTTTTTTGAGTGGATTTAACGGTTAAGAGTATGTGTTTCCTCGAGGGGTAGGGTATGTACATCTATGTAGACTTTAAACAAGGCGTATCTCATACACCAAATTGGTGTCTCTCTTGGCGTTGACCTTAAAAATAGATTATTATTATTATTATTTTAAATGTTAATCTTTACTATTGAAATATATAATTTAGTTTCAATCGAGTTGTGCTGTCCAATTTAATCATTTCAAAAACTTTAAAATGTAATCTAATTAATAATAATGACATTCATTTACTTATTTAAAAGAGGTGCACTCTACATTTGAGTAGGGAGTAGAGAAATGTGTAACTTCTTCCTCACACTGTCATTTTTTTAAATAATAAAATATTAAGATTTACATCTAGAAATATTTAATCCCTTTCTAAACTTGTAGATCCTTTTTAAAATAAAACTATACTTCTTAATAAATATTTTAAATCACTATACAAATATTTTAAACTGAATTCAATACAAGACACTAAAACACTTCAACTACTCTTAGTGTATGATATCAACACCTTTAATACTTCAACACCATGGCAACATTCAAGGAAAACATTCAATAAAACAATGTGACCTACAAAGAATCCATGTCTTAATATATTTATAAGACTTCACAAGAACCCAAATAGTGTTATATTATAATACTTCACAATTAAGTAGCTGATTTACAAAGAATCCATGTCTTAATATATTTATAAGACTTCACAAGAACCCAAATAGTGTTATATTATAATACTTCACAATTAAGTAGCTGATTTCATAACTATTATTGTGAACGTAAACATTTTAATATTAAGAAAAATGCACTCATATATTTTGAAAAGTATGCAATTTTTTTAAGCTAATAAATGTGAAATGTGTACACATTATAACCTACTACACAACAACTAGTCAAATAGAATGCAAACATTTCTGAAATGGTTGAATTGGGGCTCTACAACTAGGGTTTGAGATTTGACCCTTGGAGACGATCTCGGCGGCTATGGTTCTTTCCTTAGCCGCCTCCACTTTCTCCCTTCAGAAGCTTGCAGTCATGGCCGATGGTGGGCGAATGTTTTATCCTTGTGTTTGGAGTGACGGCGGAGCCTTTGCATGACGACCCATTGAGTAGCGGGTCTAGCTTTCCTGTGGCAGCGGCGGTCTGTACAGAGGGGAGCCGAATCACGATAGGGGGCTTTCCATGGCGTCTAGGGCTGTTTTGGTGACCCTCTCCTCAGTCTGCAAAAGCCGGTGGTTCTTCTATCCTTTCTTTCCTGTGGCGGAGATGGCGGTTTCTGTACAAAGGGGAGCCAAATCACAACAGGGTGCTTTCCAAGGGGTCTGAGGTGTGTTTTGGCGGCCCTATTTCAGTCTGCAGAAGCCGGTGGCTCTGCTATCCTCCCATTTCTTTGTAATAATTTTGAATTTTGAAAGCCAAGTATAGGTGGACATGCGTATATGTAGGAAGTAATGCTTAAATGCTAGTTAAAGTTTTGGTTAAGCTAAAAAGATCTGTGAACATAGTGCAAAAGCACCTAAAGTATGTAATCTGTATTTCTCTTTGAATGAATTGATTATGAGTTTTTTCTATGGAAAAAAAAATGTACCTCTTAATTCAATTGCTCATCTTTTAAGTTATAAATTTGCTTCTTATTTTTTATGAATTATATTTATTAAATTTTAATGTTGAAATATATTTGAATTTATATTAACATTCTTCTACATATTATACAGTAATTATGTTCACTAAATTCAATGATAAATTATATTTATATTTATATTAACATTTATTTGATATAATACTTATAAACATTAAAACTATTTATCTACATATTATATGAGCCAAAAAATTTCGCTCTGGCTGTAGCTAGGGTTTCCCACTAGGTCTCACCTATGCCACCCTACGTGTTGGCCTCTGGAGCTCGGGCTCCTTTCATCTACAAGGATGCCTCGATGGACCCTCCCCTGGAGTCGAACCTCGAAGAGATCCGATGTCGTCTTGATGAAGCCTTCAGAGCGCTGGTTGCTTCAACTCCGCCACTGCCAACTGCCTCCTCCTCCAATGAAGCCTTTGTTAAACGAACGACTGCTCCACGGATCCAGATCACATCTGAAATCCCTAGGTCTGAGTGAGAGAGGCTTGATAGGTTAGTTCATAGGGATTTGGCCTTCACCCATAACCATGGACGCCTAGATAAACACAAATTGGATGCCCTTGATTTTCGGGGGTCTACAACACTCTTTTTGTGGTAAGGGCTTCTTCACCTTTCTATTTGAGCACAAGGTAGATAGAGATCTTATTTTTAGAAGTGGGCCTTACTTCTTGGGCACTCGTGGCCTCTACCTAAATCGTTGGAGCCTGTATTTTGATCCTGAAAAAGATGTCCCCTTTGTTGTTCTAGTTTGGGTCTGTCTCCCCCATCTTCCACTTCATTGTTGGAATGATGAAACTTTGCAAGCTATTGGAAACGCCCTTGGCACTTACATTGACAAAGCTGAGCCCAATGGGCCTTTGTTTTCCTACACCCGAATTTGTGTGGAAGTCGACTTGGAAAAAGGTCTACCTGAGGTTGTAAATTTGCAAATGGAGGGTTGGGAACACATGCAGAAATTTGACTACGAGTAGATACCCTTCAAATGCAAGAAATGCCATGAGTATGGCCATTTCGTTAAAAATTTCCCAAAAGCTGCACCGGAAACCCAGGAACAGAATCATGAAGAAGGTTGGAAGCAAACAAAGAGAGGGAGAAAAACTGCTCAGCCAACCCTCGCAACAACTGGACCTCATTTAGAGAAAAATAAAGAACTAGGGCAGATAGAGAAAGAAGCAACAACCAACAATCAATTTCAAAATCTAGCCATGGAGGAAGGGGAAATTCCTTCCCAGGTTAATGCAGAGACAGAACCAGGGGCAGTTGCAGCACACATTCCCATCATATCCCCCATCTCTTCCCCTCAAAAGGAAATGACAGATGTGGCCATGGAAGGTACGTCAACCCCTGGAGGCACTTGGGCGGATAGGGTTAAAAAAAGTAATGTAGTCCCGCAAATATTCTCACCGGAACTATCTTCGTCTCAGGAGACTTTAGATCCGCAGGATGTTCTCCTAATTTCGAATATGAGGGGAAGAAAAACACAAAGATATCTTCGGGAGTAGGAAGCAGAAAGGGAACCAGAACTGGGAAGACAAAAAAGCATTGAAGAAACAAAGCTACTCCAAATCAGCAAAAATCATGGAGGGACAAAACCGGATGGAAGACCTCGAGCAGGGTCTCAATCTAGCAAGAAGTGATGAAAATTGTCTCTTGGAATTGCAAGGGTCTGGGAGGATCTAGCAAAGTAGAAGTGTTGAGGGACATGATAAAATTTGAAAGGCCAAACTTGTTACGACTCTAGTAGACAAAAATGCAAGATGTGGAGGCTTTAGCACACTCACGTCACTTGTGGAAGGATAGCCATGAAAAATATCATAACTATAAAGGAGCCTCTAGGGACATTGCTACATTTCTATCTAGCAATCTCCTGATAAAATCTTCTAAAGAAAGTCAACATTGGATTCTACTTGAAATTCATGAAAAATAAAGTCAACATTCTACATATAGCTGCAATGTTTATGGACCAACACATTACAAGGACAAAGATTTGTTCTGGGAAGCTCTGTCAAAATTAAAAGATTATCTACAGGGAAAAGATGTGATTATTGCATGGGGCTTCAATACCACAAAAAATCAACAGGAAAAATGTGGTGGCTCAAGGATCAGGGACCCCTATGGGGAAAAATTGGAGGACTTAGTCTCTGATCTAGATCTGCTGGATATTGATATGAAAAATGGAAAGTTCACATGGAGTAATAGAAGAGTAGGTATAGGCCACATATATTCTAGATTGGATAGGTTCCTGGTTAGCTCCTCCTTCTTCTTAAAAAAATTTCTCCCTGCTGCGTTTTCTCTCCCATCAGCTGCTTCGGACCACAAGCCTATTTGTTTGACGCTCTCTGTCATTGAAAATCTCGGGCCTATTCTGTTTCGATTCAACCCCTTATGGCTGCATGATGGGGATCTTCTAAAATTAATTCAAAATGATTGGAAAACCTCTGTTCATGATTCAGCTAGTCACATTTGGGAATGTAAACTCTGGGCAGTGCGTGCCGTCTTAAAAACCTGGGCTAAATCGAAGTATAAAAGTCCTAGCTCCATCAAGTGAAAGCTTCAAACTGAACTTGCTTCTCTTCATCATAGTATGGAGGAGAGTGAGATCACTATCTCCACTCTAAACAAAGAAAAAGATCTGAACCTAAGGATCCTTAGCACTGCTATACATGAGGAGGAATTCTGGAGAAATAAATCCAAACAGACTTGGCTTAAAGGAGGGGATGGTAATACTGAGTATTTTCATAACCTAACTAAAGCATGACTCAGCTACAATTCTATCAGAGAACTGAAAGATAACAATGGAAATCGAATTGTTGGTCAGGAAGAGCTAAACATTCATGCTTTGGAGCATTTTCAGGAGCTCTACACTAACAAAAACGAGGCTGACCCGGTAGCTCAGGTAGATCTGCTCTCAGGTATTCCTCCTCTCATCTCTGAAATTGATAATAGAGAGCTCGATAAACCAATTCTTGAACATGAAATTAGAGATGCTATCTGGTCTCTTCATATGGACAAAGCTCCTGGGCCAGACGACTTTACCATAAATTTATACAGAGCTTCCTGGGACATCATAAAAGAGGATTTGAAGAGAATGTTTAATTGGACCAGGAAGAAAGATAAAATTGGTGGAGCCACCAACTCCTCCTTTCTGGATCTCATTCCGAAGGAGAGCAAGCCCAATTCTATTGAAATATTTAGGCCTATCTCTCTCTGCAACACCTCCTATAATATTCTTTCAAATATTATAGCTACTCGCATGAAAAATATAATAGGCAAGCTCATCTCAAAATCCTAAGGAGGTTTCATTGTTGGTCGTCATATCCTTGACAATATCATCATTGTTCAGGAGGCTATTCACTCCAGTATGGAAAGAAATCAATAGGGAATGGCAATAAAGTGGGATATGGCAAACAATTTCAACAGAGTGAACCACTTCTTCTTATTTGAAATTATGAATAGATTTGGCTTCTCCAGTAGATTCATCAGATGGGTAAAATCTTGCATAAGCAAACCTTGGATTTCCCTGCTTGTAAATGGAAGACCTACAAACTTCTTTCAAGCCACCAGAGGCTTAAGGCATGGATGCCCCATGTCCCCCTTCCTCTATCTTTTGGTGGTTGAATCCATGAGTAGAAAGCTACATCATTTGCAAGAGCTCGGGGAGCTAAAAGGATTAAGGATTGCAAGAGGAGTCAGAGCAGTCAAACATGCTCAGTTCGCAGATGACACTATATTGCTTGGAGGAGCTTCCTCAATCATAGCAGAAAGATTCAAAGGAGCATTGACCACCTTTCTCAACGCTTCTAACGGAAAAGTTAACTCAATAAAATCCAAAATTTATGGATGGAACTGCCCCAAAGGAACGTTAGCCAGAATAGCCCAGATCCTAGGTTTCGATTGCTATCCCTCTTGGAATTCTTTCATATATCTTGGAATCCCAATTTTTAAAGGAAATAAGAACATTGCGGATTGGCAAGGCCTGATTGACAAGATTAAAGCCAAAATTTCCTCATGGGGTTTCAAGTGGCTCAATTTGGCTTGCAAACTAGTTTTGATTAATTATGTACTTTCTGCCTACCCTATCCACATTAGTTCAATCTCTTTAGCCCCTGAGAGTGTAATTCAGAAGGTAACGAAAGAGCTCAGAAGATTTATGTGGCAAGGAGGGAAGACCAATGGAACAAAGAAGTTTCACTTAATGAGCTGGGATAAAGTTTGTAGCCCAAAAATCGTAGGAGGAGCCGAAATGAGAGATCCCATGCTTATGAATCACGCCTTAGGTGATAAACTCCTATGGAGAGTCATCACAGGTAAGAAAGCTTGGCGGAAAGAGATCCTACGCAATAAATATATGAATGGGGACAGAGAGAGATGTGTGCAAATGATCGATCAGTCTAAAAATGACACTCCCATCTGGTTCCTTTGCAAAAAGGCGGTGCCCATCCTGCAAAAGCCTTTATACTGGATCCCTGGTAATGGTAAGAAGACTAAATTATGGGTCGACAAGTTAGGACCAGACTCGAGATCCCCTATCAACTTCCTTCAAAACTTCACTGATTTAAAAGCGTGGATGGATCGAGTCAATATATCTACGTTGAATGACCTCTTAGAGTGGACCAAAAAGGAAAGATGGGTAGGATGGCTCAATCTGGAAATCCCGAACCACCTTCAAGCAGAATTTGATACCCTTCTTGAACTTCTTCACGGAGCAGCCCCGATTCATCAGCACATGAATGACAGAAGAGGATGTAGCAAATCGGGAGTGTATTCAGTCAAGGATGGTTATTGGCTTATGGACAACAACAATAGAATCAAGGAATAAAAATGGGCTAAAGTGTGGAACAAATATATTCTTCCAAAAATAAACTCTTTCACCTGGACTTTAGCCCATCGAAAAATACTTACTACAGAGAATCTTAAAAAAAGAGGGATAGAGGGGCCTGCTAGATGCATTCTTTGTAAATCCTCTGAGGAAACAATTGAGCATTTGTTTTTTGAAAGCAAATTTTCCCAGGAAGTTTGGCACAGAGCCTTTTTCAATCTTAACTTTGTGGTGACTTTGCCAACTAATTGGAACGATCTATTCGCATATTGGAAGGATTACTACATGGGATCTCTTCACAACAAGCCTGATTTCAAGAGAGCTTGGGAATCCCTTCCAAAATTTATTTGTTGGAAGTTGTGGACAACCAGGAACATGGAAATTTTTGAAGGGACTAGTTCCACCCATGCTAGAGTCCTAGCCTTGGCCAAAGCGCTCTGGGTAGAAGGTCTACTGGTGCAAGGAATGAAGAATATCAACAAGGAATCCTTTTTTGAAGAAAAAATCTGGGCCTCGAACTTCTTATTTGCAAACCCCTCCCTCTGCTCGGCTCTTCCAATAAGGAGACCCATTACGTAGAATTGGCACATCAGGATGAGCGCAGAGGATTTTCAGAACTGGAAAAAAAATATTGGGTGCAACACCCTCTTTTTCGATGGCGCCTCAAAAGGAAACCTCGGGCTGGAAGGTGCGGATGGAGTCTTCTTCGACTCTGACGGAAAAAATATGAAAGACTATGCTTGGGGAATTAGATTAAGGACAAACAATAGTGCAGAATGGTTATCTCTAACAAAAGGTCTGGAGATTGCAAGGGAGGTAGGCCTCACCAACTTAGTCGTATGTGGCGATTCAATGTTGGTTATCAAGGATGCTAGGAATCTGATCATTAACAGAAAGAACCCTACATCCAAAATCCACAGTCTTCCTAAGTGTCTTGTTAGTGAATTCAACACCATAAACTTCTTTCATATCATGAGAATCAATAATCAAGAGGCAGACACAATGGCAAACAAAGAAGTAAGACTCGATCATGGTGTTCTCATCAGCAATTGTATGGTGAAAGATAAGGTTTGGATCCCTTGTCTCTTCTAAGCCCTAAACTCTGGGATAGTCTCAACATGTTCTCACCAATTGAGAAGCGATCACTTCCAGGTTGGAGTAGTTGTTATACAACCCGCATATTCATCCAAATTCATGAGTTGCATTACTTGTTTGAATTGGTTTTTTATACCATAGTCCAAAACCCACTTTGGGGCCTCAATAAGAGGGACAGTCACTCGCTTGTATCACATGGATTCCACATGGGAGGCATGCAAACAATAACTCCGGGTGATTCTCGAGGCCTGAGGTTATTTAACGAGGGGCGCGGGGAACGTTGGCATTACTGCTGCTCTATCGTGCCTACGAAGATGGAGGACTCTAGTCTAACCTGTCTTCTCTGCAAGAAGACCATTCCTCGTCGTGGTGGTGCTATAATTCCAGATTTTAGAAAGCATTTTCCTTCGATGCCAGGGGGTCAAGAAGGCAGGGCCTATGTGCAGCGCAGCGAGCAGGTGGATGGCGGCCAGGCTCATGATTTTCTGTTTTTAGATTGTGGCTCTGGTGAAATACAGGGCATTGCGGTATCCCACAATGTGATTGAGGATCATTTGGCAATATTCGATGCCTAGGTCTGCGTGTTAAGAAACGAGAATTATGAGCTCAAGAAGGCTCTACAGGACATGATAACCTTAGATCAGGCAGCTCACCTAGAGGCCCGAGAAAGCAATAACAAGCTTAGTGAGAAGGTGGATAGTCTCGCCACTATCTTGGAAAATGGTTGTCCTTGTTTGATTAATTTGGAGGCCCAAATCAGGGCGGTTCACGACACTGCCAGAATAGTTGAAGGGAAGGTCGACTATATGCGGATTGAGATTATGGACCTGAAGAAGGAGCTATAGAACCAGGGCAGCAAAGCTGGAGGCAAGGAAGCAGAGCTCTGTCGTTAGCATGCAGGCTTGGTGCCACCCTAGGTTTTCTTTTTTTGGGTCCCTCTCTCTATTTTTTGGAAGCATCGTAGCTCGCAAATGTCGATATGGCTCCCAGCCACAGACGTAGTCAATCTATATTAGTTTCTTTATGTTGTTTCTAGGGAATTTTATGCATATATTTAGTTCTCCCAGGGTTGTTTTTGTCAAGAAGATGTAGAATTGTTAAAGATGAAGGTAGACTCATGGTAGTTCTCCATTGTCGGGGAGCTGGCCTACTCTTACACTATGTAACTCTATTTTTCCTATATTTTAATATATAAAAGCTCTAATCCGTTTGTGTTAAAAAAAAAAAGTAAATATACAAACTGCAATATTGGAGTTAAACAAGGTTGCCCCCTCTCCCCTACCCTTTTTGGCATTTACATCAATCAACTAGAACGTTGTTTAGAATAAGCAGGTTGCACTGGCATGCTCATATCTGGGATAGTTATCATCCTCCTACTTTATGCAGATGATATTGTTCTCATGGAAAGGTGTCCCTTCAATCTTGATAAGAATTTAATAATTCTCAAAGATTTATGCTCTAATATGGGTATGGTTGTTAACATCGATAAGGCAAAATTTATGATTATAAAATCCAAGAAAGACACCTATGCTAATTTTATTTATGAGAATAGCAATTTGGACGAAGTGACTTCTTACACGTATCTTGGAATTGATGTTCACCACAAGCTCAACTGGAACTATAGCATCAAGAAAAGAATCAATGGAGGGTGGAAAGCTTATTTTGGTTTTGAAAACAATTGTAAATCAACCAACCTAGTCATGTCGGATAAAAAGAAGTTCCTCTGTGAAACCCTTGTCCTGTTATCTTATTTGGTTGTGAAGTATGGGGTTGCAGCGTCTCTAGATAATCATGGAGAAAGATTGAGCAAATCCGAAAGCGTTTCTTAACCTATCACTTAAAAATTAAAAGCAATACGCCCTACCATATTCTCCTCATAGAAGGGGGTCTTTCCCGCATCGAGAGCATGGCTATAACTACGTACCTGATGTACAAGTGCAAAATAAATAATATGGGTGATGAAAGATTACCTAAAATTGCTTTAAAATCCAGTCAAAACCAACTACGCCTCAAGCGGAGTTGGTGTAAAGATAACATGGCTTGGCTAAACCATTGGGGCATTGACGAAAATGACACTTTGCAGAATATCAATAAATTATGTCAAAAATATTATTACTTCTAAGTTTAAAGAGAAGCTATGGTGCGGAAAAAATTTAGAGGATAAAAGAAAATTAAGAAATTATAAGGAGGTCATTAACCGTAATCTAGAAGAACAGAAGTATCTCTTAGTTTTAAATAGTTCAAAGAAGAAAATTAATATTGCCAAGATAAAAACGAACTCTCATGAGCTCCACAATGAAACGGGGCATTAGTCTATTCCTAAAACTTCGTGGGCATAAAGGGTTTGCCACCTTTGTGAGTTTATGAGTGTTGAGGATGAAAAACATTTTCTCTTACAGTGCACTACTTACACCCACATTCGAGCTGAGTTTCATAGTATTTGCTACAATACAGACCTTTTTGACCTCCTAACTTGCGAAAACTAGAGTGAGCTAGGAAAACTTCGCGCCAAGCTTTTTAAGCATATGAATAAAATTCTAAAGCAATCCAATTAACTCTCTTCTCAAGGTTTGATAGATTGAAGCTGGTCTGATGAAATGCTAACCATCATCGTCATCATAATTGAAATTATAATTAAATTAAAAGTCTGAGATTTCTTATCGAGCCAACTATCAAAAGGAAATGAATAACTAAGATGTAACAAAAACCCTATAAAATAGGCCACACAAGCTCTAAACAGATTATTCATCATCAGAAAGCACAATAACATTAGGAACATGGGGATTGTTGTCCAATTCTTTTCATTTGATAGGATGAGTAGCACTCTTTCTGCAAGATGGAGGATGACACTGAAATATCATGTGCATTGCAGAGGAGTCAGGCGAAGGCTCACCCTCAAACAGTTTTCCTGTCAATTTTCTTGCTAATGCATTTAGCTTGGATTTTGTCTTTTTGTCCACTACTCGTTAGTTGTGTGCTAGAATTCTCATATCATATTCCAAGTTCACCATATGAGTGACCAGGGAAACCCCAAGAGGCTCAATCCCCATGCTTCAATTCAAGCATTCTTCCAAAGCCAGACTTAAGAGGGACTTCATATTCCAAACCAAACCAAGAGTCTTGGTGTACTGGGTTTCTCTAGTCTTGGTGGACTTAGAATTCTCCACCATCCCCCCTAATTCATCCACCAACTGCTTAGAGATTGGAGGTCTCTAACAACTGCTCATTTGGTTTTCTAAATCTGCGACTCGAGTCTTGGTGTTCCCTTAATCCTCCATTCGAAGAAACCCTTGGCATTTTCCACTTCTTTCAGGGCTCTTGGCATATGGGACCTCCGGGGTCTTGCAACTATCTTCTAGTTTGTGACTTTGGTGCGAGCCATGGCATGTGGAGGATCCAAGGTATTCCACACCCAAAACCACTCACAATCTTGATCAAGGTTAACCAAAAAGGAAGATAAACTAATGTGATACCAAATGAGCTTACCATAGATCTCGCTATCAAAGCACTTGCGACATTGATTCATAATTAGAAACCTTCCCATGTGAGTGACCAAGACAAGAGTAAATATTCATGAAAGCTCACACGCTGGAAGAGAAAATGATTGTAGTAGTAGTTATGCAAACAACAATGCCAAAGTACCACATACTTAAATTGGCATTGATCGCAAGGGAGAGTCGCCTCGCTCGAGAGATCGAGGAAGAGATAACAGGTTGAAAAGAACACCCTGCATGGAGCATCAACTTCACCTTTTCAATTATATAAAATTTGAAAATAATTGATATGTTTTTAATAATTGATAGTATAAATGTCAAATATAAAACCAAATAATTAAATAACCCACATAACTTTAAAAAAAAATTCTAGCAAATGAGTTTCCATTATATATTTTTTAAATAATTGACCTAAGGAATGTCAACTGCATAGTTAAATAACTCACGCAACTTTATACCAACCCCAACAAATCACCATTTTAATTATATAAAATTGGTCAGTAATTCTTTATTATTATTATCAAGTCATTTTTAAAAATAGTTGATAGTTCTAAGTTGACATCATGAATGTCCACTGCATAATTAAACCACTCAAACAACTTTATACAAATTTCAACGCCACTATTTGGAAATAACTTTTTAAATTTATTAACGACTCAAGTTGAAAAATGTCTTTTTAAAAATAGTTGATAGTTCTAAGTTGACATCGTGAATGTCCACTGCATAATTAAACCACTCAAACAACTTTATACAAATATCAACGCCACTATTTGGAAATAACTTTTTTAATTTATTAACGACTCAAGTTGAAAAATGTCAGTCACAAAAGAACCCACAAAATTCAAACCTGAAGCCCACACCAACCAACCAGCCCCACCGTTTCAGCCGAACCAGCCCACTCGTAGTTGTTTAACTGTATAGTTAAACAACTGACACTACTTTATACAAATATTAACAATCCCCATTTTAATTATATAAAAATGGCAATAATTTTAATTATTTATTAATATGTCATTTTTTAAATGGTTGACATCATGAATGTAAACTGCATAGTTAAACAACTACCCAACTTTATACAAATAGCAACAAATCTATATAAAGTTTGGCAATAATTTTCTTAATATGACTTTTATTGGAAAATAACTGATTCACAAAAGAACCTACAAAATTCAAACCAGCAACTAGAAACCCTTCAATTTTTAATTTTTAATTTTAGTATTAATTTACTGTGTAAAAAACTATTTCGAAAACTTTCCTATAGTTTATCCAATGTTGAAATAATTTACGTATTTATTTAATAAAATATTTTAATAAGTGTGTAAGTCTGATTGGTGGAAAGTGCTTGAAAAAACAATTTTCATCATTGGCAAAGATTAAGTAAAAATGAAAATAGAACGACTTTGAACTTGCAAATGTTAACATCTAAATATTTTGTTTATAGTGGATAGCCTAACGATTGAGCATAATGACATACGTATCTGGTTTACACTTTGACAAGTTTGCAACTTTGCATTTAAACCTTTTTACAATTGTGTGCCTCCTGGAATGCCAAGTGTGGCAGACCCTGCTATGTGTAAGAAAATCTAGCTGAACTAGGTTCTCCCAAACTTATCCAATGACTCAGGTAAGCTTAACTCCTCACGAGTGTTTATCATTTGGTTTTCGGTCTTAAACGTCATTCTCATGGCTCTTTTGTTTACCAGCAAACTGTTTCACGAGAATTAATGTATGTATTTTCTTAGTTATAATACTCAGACTAGTAATAATCTTTGCATTATTCATACAGAATTTAAATATCAATGCTGTCTTGATTTTAATACCAAATTTCTAAATGTTTGGAGGGATTATGAACCTACTGGAAAAGTTGGCTTAGTTTTTTTTAAAGGCAGACATGGCGGCTCAAGCTTGGAAGCCACTCCTCACTATAAGGGTTTCTTTCAATAATTTTTGAGATCTTTGCTCTTAAATTTAGGTTTATAGGGATACTAACTCTAAGTTCTCTTTTTAATGCATGGAAATAAAAACTATGGCATGGCATTATTAACAATATGATTTATTGGATTTTGATAAAAAATGCTTAAATCCAAGTGTGGAAACTATGTCTTTTACAGAAACTCGACCTCTGTGTTTATTTTGTCATAACATGAACTAATTTTTTTTATACACAAACCAGAATATATTTGGTCTACGGATTTGACATTATCTAGTTAATATCATACATAATGAAATAATGCCTGAGCTGTAATCTTGATTGCTATTTTGTTACTATGTATGCGTAGAATCAAATAATGCCTGAGCTGTAATCTTGATTGCTATTTTGTTACTATGTATGGCCGCTGAGATTTGACCTTCTTTAGTTTGCTTTTTGTACCTGTTATAATATTTTTCATATAAACCAATGAAGCATTGCTTTGTGAAGAGACTCATAATTGATATCCATAGTTTGTTATAATATTAATTTTGAATGATGATTGAGATCTTGGTATTGTCAATTTCTTTTTTTCTTTTAAAGAATATGTACGAACAAGGTTATTATGGTTCAGGTAGAATTTCTTAATTGTAACTTTGTTTGAACATTCTATTTATCATTAATAAATCCAATTTAGCCAATTTAGCTATTGAAAGAGAGGACTAAAATATCAAATTGATTAAACACAATTTAAAACAAGGTAATCGGCAGAAAGAACAATAATAATAATATATTATATAAAGAATACTCGGTCAATTGAATAAATTAATATATTTATTTAAAAAGTTAATTAAAATATTAAATTTGAATTAAAAGCAAGGATTAATAAATTAATTGGTTAAAATGATAAATCCAATTTAGCTGTTGAAAGAGAGGATTGAACCATCAAATTGATTAAACAAATTTTTATTTTTTTTTTTCCAGCGAAAAAAAAAACTACTATTGATATTCATATTGAATCAAATAGTACAATGATTGACTTGATTCTGCTATGGAATCATATACTTCTGTAATATAACAACAGAAATGGAAGCAAAGAAAGCTTCAACATAGATCAGCCGCCCAAAAATATGACAATTTTGTTTACAACACAATCCAGATCAACATATCACAAGGAGACAAAAATTGTTCCCATAATCTTTACCATTTAAGACTGATACCTGACCCCATCCAGTTGTCCAAAAAACATAGGCAAAAAACAATCTATTTAGTCAAAAAAGAAAAGTGACCCACTGTCCAGGACACTGTTGTCCCACCACTCCTCCCAATGCAAAATGCCTTCAAGACCTGACAAAGCCTGCTTCGATAATTTATCCGCAAGAGAATTGTGTTCTCTAAAGATATGTTCAAACATGATGTGCTTGTGTTTAGAAATTTCAGCTTGTGTCCGAGTAGCCCAATGTCTCAGGTGAGTGACATTGAGACGAAAATCTCCCGCTGCCCACTTTATAGTGACCCTGGAGTCACCATAAACTTTTAGATTGACCAAACCAAAACAGTTTGCAATTTTAAGGATACACCATAGAGCCATTAGTTCTGCTTTCATACTAGTCCCCATACCACAATTGAGTCGAAAAGTGTAGTAATGAGACTCATTTAAATAAATGACTCCACCAATCGCACAAACCCCATATTGTGAAGCACCATCGAAAAATAAAACAGGCTGGTCCACTTTGAAATTGAAGCTACTAACCCTGTCAACCTTCAGCTTTTGCTCCTCCATCTTACAATTTGTAAACATATTTAAAGCTGTCAAGCTGCAAAGTGTAATATCAGGATAACCATTTTTAAATAAAGCTCTGTTTTTATAGTGCCAGATAGCCCAAGGAATACAAAGGGCAATGAAGAAAAATTGTTTGCAGTGTCGAAACCAATTAAGTAGGCAATAATTGAAATCACCAACAACCCAGCACTGAGTGATTTTTAACTTATGAGAAATCACGTCCCAAACCTTGAGTGTAAAGGAACAGTTTACAAAGAGGTGCTGTTTTGTTTCTCCATGCATTTTGCAGAGGATACAGAATCCAGGTCCAGACCAGCCCCTTTTACATAAGTTATCCCAGGTCTTAAGTTTGTCCTGTAAAAGTAGCCAAGTAATAGGTAGAAAGAATAATAATAATTATATTATATTCTATAAAGAATATTCGGTCAATTGAATAAATTAACATATTTATTTTAAAAAAATAATTAAAATATTAAATTTGAATTAAAAGTAAGGATTAATAAATTAATTTAGTTAAAAAAAAAATTAAATTAAACTTGAATTTCTCGTGCATCAGGTCCGATCCTCTATTTGTGAATGGACTTTTTGCTCCCACTTAATCAAAAGGTAGATGAGCTGTCCAAGGAAGTGTTCCAGTTGATTTTTATAAGTTTTTTTTTTTTTTTTTTTTATAAGTTTTTTTGATAAACATGAGAGGGAACTTCAAGAAGGGTAGGAATTTGAAGATGGAACAAACCATTAAATTTGATTGTTTTGAAAATTTATATAGCCTGTTTTTTATATTTCATTGTAGATTTATAATACTTATCTGAAAATTCTGACCATATTTGAATGGCAAATTACTTCATGACGAACAATTTGCCCGAGAAGTCATGGAATTTCTGTTTTTGAAATGGACTTTTTGCTTTCATCAGGTCCGATTCTCTATTTGTGAATTTGAATGGACTTTTTGCTCCCACTTAACCAAAAGGTAGATGAGCTATCCAAAGAAGTGTTGCAGTTGGTGAATGGTTTTTTTGCTTTTATAAGTTCTTTGATGAACATGAGAGAGAAGTCATGGAATTTCTAGAGAGAAGTCATGGAATTTCTATTTGTGAATTTGTATAGACTTTTTGCTTTCACAATTTTAGGGAGGTTAATCAAAAGGTAGACGAGATGTCCAAGGAAGCGTTGCAGTTATATTGTCTGCTTTGTTGAAAAATGTTGTTGCATATATAGTGTGCCAAGATGCATGGCTAGGAAATGGTTGGTTAAAGGCAAGTAGTTGCATTGAGTTGGATTATGGGAAGATTTTTGTTATGTATGGATCATTGTCATCAAATGAGTTGGATTATGGAAATTGTTTTGTTATGTATGGATCAGTCTGATCAGATCCGAGAACAGTTCCTTATTCTAGTTTCTTAATAGTCTTGATAGGAAGAAACACTTTTCTTTTGTTGTCACCTATATACCATATAAAATTCCTCTTTCCACATTTTTTTATTTTTCAATTCATACCTTCTAATTTTTATTATTAATAATAATTCATAACCTCTTATCTTTTCACAATTCTATTTAATATTTTTCATTTTTCATTTATTTTATTTATAATTTGATTCAACTTTATTCTAATCAATTTATTCACCACTCTAACCTTCAATAATTTTTAATTTTATATTATTATTTTGATAATTTTAACAACCTTCTTTTATAATAATAATTTATTATTATCATTTATTAATAATTCATCTTAAAATTATAATTATAATTTTTTTTATTTCATCTCATTATTTATTTAATTTTTTATTCTTTACACATTTATTAATGTATTTATTTATTTGTTTATTTATAATTTTATTATAAACAATTAGTTTATTAATCATTGTCTCTAACTTAATTTAATATTTTAATTCAATCAGGTATGGCAACTATGTCTTCTACAGAAGCTCGACCTCTATGTTTATTTTGTCATAATATGAACTGTTTTTTTTATTTTTATACAAACCATAATATATTTGGTCGACAAATTTGACATTATCTAGTTAATATCATACATGAACTCTGTCCGGCTCTGGTGTATACATAGTTGCTTATCATATTTTGGCCCGTCAGTCTTGATTTTGAGAGTGCTGCAAATGTACATCTTTGGGTACGTGGAATTAGTCTGATTGCCAAAGAAATGTCTACTTTGAATGGAAATGAAGTCAGGAAATGAAATCCTCCAGGGAGGTAAATGTCGTCTTTCTTTCTTCATTTGGCATCAAACTCATCAGTGCAATAAATAAATAATCTATGAATAAATAATAAATAATCTATGAGTTTGGAGCTTTAAATAAAAAACATCAACTCATCCTAAAATGCTTGACAACAGATTAAGTTTTTTCATATCTAAATTTTGTATATGTATATACTATATATAGAATTAGGATTTTCATCTTATACTTAGTGAGAAACATATGTAACTTGGATTAATAATAGGTTTAGATCCATAGGCAACGGAGTTCCATAGGCTGTCAAGCAACAAATGACGATATACAAACAATACAAAATAGGAGGAGCTTAGAGGCAGGTTAATTAAATGAACCCAAGGGTAATTTTTATGTGTTCATCTCTGCACTTAATTTTCATGTGTTAATGAAGCATCTAAAGAGCCTTGCTCTTATCCATATATAAATTTTTGTGTAGGGTTTAGGAGTTGAGGATGGTCGTGAAGAGAGGAAATTCTTTCAAGCTTACCCTCGTTCCTCTTGTGTAAGTATTGGTAAGATGCACTTCCATTCATTATATTTTTTATCATACATGTAACTTTCTCATACTGATGGTTTGTTTCCTTTGATTGGCATAATGCTCAATGCTGGGTTGTGTGGACTTTAAAAAAACACGCCCCTCCTTCCTATTCTTACAGTTTTGTTGTTGTGGCGCTCGATAGAATGAGATGACCTATTTGATCTTTCTTCTTTTGTGACAATCATTAAGGAATCGTTTTTCTTCCTCGTGGGATAAGCAACGATGGAAGACGGTGTCAGTTACTCTAGTAACCAAACAATTCCCGTCTTTTGTGCTTGCTTTCTGTTGGATTTCTACAGTTGTTGTCTTTCTTTGGGGTCATTAGAATTCCTGGCTGGGTCAGTTCCTGAACTTATTTCTGGTGGGAAAATGACATGCACAGATATGTGAACCTTCTCAAATTGCATACAGCTCATGATCTCGCTCTTCAGAGAGTATAGTGCACAGATTTGATTTCTATTTCTTCCATACTATGTTTGCAATAGTTGCACTACTATAATCCTCTTGAACCATAGAGTCGCTTAGTGACAGACCCTTTTGTATCACATTTTAAGAATTTCAAATGTAAATGATGTTTTGTTAAGAAAGCCTCTCAAAAACTTATTCCAGTTTTAGGGTTAAGCCCTTTGTCCTATTGTATAATTATTGTGCTTATCTGACATATTTTCATATATGGCATATTGCATTCTAAAATAGAAGAAAATGTCTAGGTATCAATGGCCAGAAATGGCCAGGCATCCATAGGGTAAAATAAAAGAAAATGTCTATGACTGTAGGCTTATTTTCTCCGTCGCTTGGGTATGCATGAAAGAAGTTGAGAGCATTAGGGATTTTAATTAAACGTTTATCAAGTTATGTTGTTTTATTCCTAAATGTATTCATGCTACGATTTTGATGTAATGTTTTTATAAATTTATATAATGTTTTTATATGCATTGTTATGGATTGCACTGCTGGAGCTTTAACTTTTGTAACATCCCCTCCTATCATATCAACGTGATAGAGAGGATAGTGATGTTAAAACCGGGCATCTAGCCCCATGAGCTTTTAAATAAGAAAGAACATAATATAGAAGAACATATGAGGTGTATAATTATAAAAAAAGACACAGCGGAATAGTTTCAATAACACATCCATCATACATTCACGATATTCATCAAATAAACAATTGCAAAGTTAACACAAGAGAATACTTATCTTATAACAAAGTAGTCCCAAGCAACTGGCTGTGCAACTGCAACGTTCCACCCAACCATAGGCCAGTTGTGATCATCAATATCTCCACACACTGCCACCCCCGAGCTGGGCATGATCTCTACAAGGAATCAGGGATCAACAGACTCACACATAGCCAAGCATACACCAAGATGAGCCAAGCCAATCTACAATTGGGTTTATCAGGCTGCTAGGAAATGGAAAGGAAGAATTGCTAAGCTATTGAGCTCAACCACAGAGCTAAGGATACCCCTCCCATATCTATTCAGCTTGGCACTCACAATGCCTACACACCCAACACAAGGAAGTATTCTCTTCACTGCCACACAGTCCCTCAAGCCATACCTTCCTTTCTAGTGCTCTCAGGGTGTGCATAGAAAATTAGCCAAAGCCCTCTTGATCTTCTTGAGAGGTTACTCCCTCCACTAGGTTTATCAAGCCAATTCTGTCCACTACCAGTCCAAGTTTCTTGCTCACAGGTTCAACTCAAAACCGGGATGCACATAACAGCAGAACCACACTTATTGGGCATGATAAAACGTTTTTACAGTGAGATACCCAAAGATGGGGTTTTCATTAGATTCAGGAAAACGTGGGAAACCCAAAAATAAAACTGGAAGATGGGGAACAACCCTAGGAAGCCAAATCCATTTTTAGAAAAACGTGCATGGACATTCTGGGGCAAAAACAACCTCCATAACAGTCCCCAAATCGTGGCCCTTCTCTCCCAGCTACTGTATATGCAAAAACGAACTCCCGGGCATGGAAAATGCAGGAAAAATGGTGAAAAATGTGATGGGAAAAGGCCCAGTAGTTCAGATTGCGTGAGAGGGGAGAGACTGGCTGTTCAGAATCCCTTTGGGCACCATTTCGTGGGTGTTTTCTTGCCCAAGGAGACAAAATACGTTTTCCCAGGTTGATGGCTTGCCCATACACGAAATTGGCTGCCATACCTCTTCATTCCCAAGGCATTACTACCTCAACCAATTTCTGGAAGAATTAAATGATTGGGTCCATAACCCAAAATGGGTAGTTGGTGGTTTATGGGTTTTCTCATTGACACATGTATTAACACCATTGGCTCAAGGGTTTGAATAATTTCCCTCCGTATTCCTTGTAGAATCATGCCCCATCTCTTTGTTGCATTGCATAGCTAGTTGTGGGTATTTTCATTAAAATTCGTATTTACATGATGTCTTATTTACATTGTGCCTATCTAGCACAAGAACCATAGGCATCTATTTTTAATTGCCGATACATGAAACACTAAATTAATGGTGAGGCCTTGGCCTTGAGCTCCTCACCATGATTAAATCACAATATTTACATCATTTACGATTTAATACAAAGGGGGTCAAAATGGGGACATTACAACTTTCCAGACTGCTATTCATAGATTATTTATTGTTTTTGT
Organism: Larix kaempferi; assembly: GCA_027924585.1. NCBI lineage: Eukaryota > Viridiplantae > Streptophyta > Pinopsida > Pinales > Pinaceae > Larix > Larix kaempferi. Next base: position 2,607,245 of record BSBM01000101.1, on the reverse strand, counting down.
GCTTGAAGGCCATCCTCACACAAATGACATGATATTGATTCTCAACCATCCTCACACAAATGACATGATACTGATTCTCAACTTTCTCATGCCATCCTCACACAAATGACATGATACTAATTCTCAACCATACAGAAGCCTTAAGAGGTTTAAATGAGTACTGTAAATGCAGTCCTGGCCTTACTTTGCATTAAGATAGCACATGCAGGTGAGCATTCTCAACTACCAATGCAGTTAATTATGGAGGTCTCTTTTATGTTGAAAATTATGTATCCCCACATTCTAAACGTCATGACAGGTGCTCAGTATACTATAATTTAGAGTGGAATGTCAAAAAAAACATGAAGATAGGCCAATAGATACATTAGTTGGTCCAATCCTCTAGAACTGTTTAACTGTCTATTGTGTATTAAGTGTTCAATTTTGAAGTTAACTATAGAACCTCTGAAATGGCCTTTTAGACATCTTGAAAAATATATGGGTTGCAACTTCTATCAGGCAGCACTGAAAATGTCTAAAAAAATCTTAGAGAAGTAAATACATTTCACATGACATTACAAACTACTTCAGTTTGATGTAATTAGTTCCTCTTGTATGAAATGCTTAACTTTTTGGCATTTGGCATTGGCAAGAATTGCCATTACTATGTGATCAGAAACATGACATGATCCTTGATTTGACACAACATTTGTAGTATTGGAGTTTTTGAGGCTAAATAGTTCAATGTGTAGCATATTCTTCTAATGTAGGCACTTGGAGATGGTTCCTTGCATGTTTGATTTTGTGTTATACAGTGTGCACCTTGATAAACCAAACTAACATGACATTTTGTTTGTACAGCTAAATGCAGGTTTTAAAATGACTCATGAAAACTTTGAAACTCCCATATATTGCTTTTACATTTTGTTTATAAGTTATAAATTTTCTTTGTTGAAAGTTTGGGATTCCTTTGTCCAGCTGTCAAAATGATAATCAAAGTTTAATTGCAAAATTAAAATTAGAAATCTGGTCTTGGATACACAATCAGATCGTGTTACTGTACATAGACAGTTGTTAAGCTCACATAGGCTAATACTTATCTTCTAGGCTGGTATACTTATCTATCAAGATGGTACACCTTATTTACCCAGTTGGCATACCATCAAATTATGAGCTGGGATTCTCCCAGTTTGTTATAAATAGTAAATATTGGCAATCTCTTGTATTTCAAGTACTTAAAAGTATGTAGATTCAGATTCTTGCTATTCTATTATATGTTTCCTGTGTAGGTATCAATTAAAAATCACAGAGACAATGTATCAATTAAATATGGTATAAAAGGTATCGCAAAACTTGAGATGCAAATATCAATTTTTTGAACATTGAGATTCAAGTGTGGAAAAGATTGAAATTGGTACTCTCAATTTTTTTTATACCTCTCAACTTTGAATGTATCATAAACATATAAGGTTAGGATGAGTAGATTCAAATGGCAGGGACTAAGCTGCCTGCAGCTCTTGTTAGTTTTAGTTTTGAAAAATGTATCTATAAAATTTAACTACAACAAAATAGCCCTTTAGGGGCGGTTTTGGCTTGCGGGGGTCTTGGTAAAACCCCCCCTAAAAAAATTTTCAGACCTTTGGAGGCGGTCTTTTAAAACCGCCCCTAAAAGTCATGGAAATTGGACTTTTGGGGGTGGTTTTTTTAAAACCGCCCCCAAAAGTCCTAAGATATATTCTCATAACTTTTGGGGGCGGTCTGTCAAACCCCCCCTAAAAGTCACGAGAATTGAACTTTTGGAGGCGGTTTTTTTGGAACCTCCCTTAAAAGTCATGAGAATTGAACTTTTGGAGGCGGTTGTTTGAAACCCCCCCCTAAAAGCCCAATTCTCATAACTTTTGGGGGCGGTTTGTCAAAACCACCCCTAAAAGTCATGAGAATTGAACTTTTGGAGGCGATTTTTTGGGAACCCTCCTTAAAAGTCATGAGAATTGAACTTTTGGAGGCGGTTGTTTGAAAACCCCCCCTAAAAGCCCAATTCTCATAACTTTTGGGAGCGGTTTGTCAAAACCCCCCCTAAAAGTCATGAGAATTGAACTTTGGGAGGCGATTTGTTTGGAACCCCCCTTAAAAGTAATGAGAATTGAACTTTTGGAGGCAGTTGTTTGAAAAGCTCCCCTAAAAGCCCAATTCTTATAACTTTTGGGGGCGGTTTGTCAAAACCCCCACTAAAAGTAACGAGAATTGAACTTTGGGAGGCGGTTTTTTTGGACCTCCCCTTAAAACTCATGAGAATTGAACTTTTGGAGGCCGTTTTTTGGCACCTCCCTTAAAAGTCCCTAGAATTGAGCTTTTGGAGGCGGTTTGTTGGATCCCTCCCCCCTAAAAGTCATGAGAATTGAACTTTTGGAGGCAGTTATTTGGAATCCCCCCTTAAAAGTCATGATAATTGAACTTTTGGAGGCGGTTTTTTGAAACCCCCCTTAAAATTCATGAGACTTGAACTTTTGGAGGTAGTTTGTTGAACTCCCCCCTTAAAAGTCATGAGAATTGAACTTTTGGAGGTAGTTTGTTGAACTCCCCCCCTAAAATTCATGCAAATTAAAAATTTGGAGGCAGTTGTTTAAAAACCACCCTTAAAATTCATGATAATTGAACGTTTGGAGGTGGTTTTGTGAAACCCCCCTTAAAATAAATGAGAATTGAACTTTTGGAGGCGATTTATTGAAACCCCCCCTAAAAGTCAAGCGAATTGAAATTTTCGAGGAAGTTTTTTGAAAACCCCCTAAAATTCATTTATGTACGTGGGTTAGGTTTGTCATATGGGTTCAACAATGCATCTCATCAAAACATTGGAGCTAAGCACACACAAGCTATTGTAGTGTTAGGAAGGGTGTGCATCATCATTCAACACCATATCCCATTAGAGCTCTACAATTGAGGCAGTCGTGCTAGGTTTTTCACATCAAAGATGGTTCTTAGACTCCAACTTTCATGATCCATGGTCAAAATACAAACTTGTGTGCCATAACATTATCCTTTATGGATAATGGGTCAAGTGTAAGGCCCTAATCACCACAGGATTCCTACACAAGGAATATTTAGCTTGCAAGTGGGTATGGTGGCCATTTCAATATTTACAACATCATGGATGGTTCTTGAAGCCTAATCCATGGTGTCCATGGTGTTAGATCAAAATCTAGTTTATAATGTCTGGTAGTTACCTCAAGGTCTTGTGACCTATGGGCGTTTCTTTGTACCACCACATAGGCCATAGGTAAGGAATATTTATCTTTTGAGTAACACATTGTCATTTTTTTTAGTATTTTCATGTCGTGGATGGTTCTAGGATCCTATGTTATGGTCTAGGGCCAAAATGTAGGTTCTTGGGAAATAAAAAATTATTTTGAGACTCATGGGCCATGCATAGGGACTTGAGTCATCATACATACCCTAGATAGGGAATATTTTGTTTATAGTCTAAGTTCTTGTGTTTATTTTTGCACTAATTTAGGTTTGATAAAATCCCATACAGTGATCATTCAAACCTTGATGTCAAAGTATTTGATCTAAAACCTTGGTTATAAATAACCCAAGGTCAAAGTTTATTGTGTTAGTGTGTTGATTTGGTGCAGTACGCATGTTAGTGATTGGGTTAAGGGGTAGTGGGTTAGGGTTAGAGGGACATTGACTTAAGGGGATATTGCATGAGTCATTTACATGGGTTGGTTGTGTTAGGTTAGTGTCTAATTAGTGGCATTATTTATGGTGGCCATTTCAATATTTGTAACACAAAGGATGGTTCTCGTGGCCTAGACTATGGCATGTGAACTAAATTTAGGGTCTAATGCCATATTAAGTTTCCATGGGATTGATGTTCCATGCATGTTAACCTAGATTACCACATAAGAATCTCTAGCCTACATGTGAGATCGTCATGATCATCATTGTCACCATCGTCGATGTCATTGTTGTTGTTGTTTTGTCCATGGTTATGTAAACCAATAAACCAACCATGGTTTAATATTTATAGGTTATGTAAACCAATAGTGGTTCTCATAACCTAAATAATGGTCCATGGTTAATAAATTTACTATATGATTCATGGTCCATGTGTAGGGCCCTACACATAGTTACTTTACCTTACAAGTGATCTATTGTGGCCATTTCAATATTTGTAACATAGAGGATGGTTCTCGTGGCCTATACTATGGCCTATAAACTAATTTTAGGGCCTAATACCATATTAATTTGCTATGGGGTTGATGGTCCATGCATGTTAACCTATACTACTACATATGACCTACATATGGAATATCTAGCCTATATGTAACAATTCCCTCTGTTGCTCTTGAGTGATGATTAAGGCCTTGCGACATCACATAATATCTAAAGAGTGAATCTAATTTCAACTACAAGTGGGATATGTTGGTAATTTTTAGATCTGTAACACCAAAAATGAAAATTTTTCTGCCAATTTCAACATGCTAGTAATTTTCATTCCATCACCCTTTCTTCTCATTGTTTTCCCCTTTTTGTGAAGGGTGACTCAAGTGGATTCCAATGGACAACAATGGCAACAAGATAGCATAACATAACACACACATGCCCATATCCAAGGCCTATAATATATTGCAAACTAATGAGTTGAGTGAATTCAAGATGCAATTACAATAATTATTAGACAAAGGGTTCATATGACCAAGTGCATCACCTAAGATATAACACATATTGGAAGTCAATAAGAAGGATGGAACCTTTTGGATGTACATTGGTTATTGAATGTTAAATAAGGTGACAATTAAGAACAAGTACCTCCTACCCAAATTGATGTTCCTCTTTACTAACTCAAATGGGAATTTTTTTTTTCAAAGTTAGACTCAAGTTTTGGGTATCATCACATGAGAGTGGAATAAATTAACCTACCAAAGACTTCTTTTAGAACTATATATGGCCATTATGAGTTCCTAGTTTTCCCCTTTGCATTGACAAATGATTTATACTTTTCATTTAATTGATAAATGTGTTTTGGTATTCATTGATGACATCCTAATATATTCTCAAAATGAAGAGGAAAGTAACACTTATCGCATTTATTCCTATTGTTGTAAAAGCTATAGGAATACCATCTATATGCTAAGTAAAGAAAATAAAAATCCTTTAAGAAGGAGATTAAATATATCAGGCTTGACATATCTAAATAAGGATTAAAGATACACCCTAATAAGATCAAAGCTATGTCTAGTTGCCCAACCCCAAAGAATGACACCAAAGTAAGAAGCTTCTTGGAATTAGTTGGATATTATTAGAGAGTTGTCAAAGGATTCTAAAAAATTATAAGATCCTTGTCGAATTTACAAGATAAAGGTGTCAAATTTTTGTGGAAAACCATACGTGAAGAAATATACCAAGAACTTAAAGCGAATTCTCATGACAACACCTATAATGATACTTCCTTGCTTTGATAAGGATTTCCTGGTATGCATAAAATACGAGTGGTGAGAGCATTTAGGGAGTGCTCATGCAGGAAGGAAAAGTGGTGGAATATGAGTATAGGTAGTTAAACAATCACAAGCAAAAGTAAGCAGATCATGAAAACTTGGATCTCATAGTAACAATACATGCCCATGTCCTAAATGCATGGAAATGTTATTTGATTGATAGAAAGTTTGAATTATGAATAGATCATGAGGTCTTGAGATACTTGTAGACTCACCCACCATTGACTAGCACTAGGTAGTGGCGATGGGTGAATTTTTTGGCCAACTACAATTTATTTCACATAAAAGGGGAAGAGAAGCAAGTGGCATATGCCTTGAGTTGAAGATGCCATATATATGCAATCTCCCAAGCTTAATCAAATTTAAGGACAATGATAGGAGGTGATCCAATGATGACAAATGTTGCCAAGAGGTGTGTGAAGCTCTATTAAGAAATGAGAATTGGATGGAGAAGGAAGTCAAAAATATGAAGATTAACATTTAGTTGAAGTGAAGTACTATTGTGAAGAAATCAAATGTATGTGCCAAAGTTAAGAGGGTCAGTGTTCTATGAGACCCATGATGCTTGTATTCACTAGGGTACTTAGGATATCGAAAGACCTTCCTAACTCTAAAGATAATCATGATTAAAGGCATACACCATAGATTTTTCTATGGAGAAACTAGATTTATGTGCCAAATTAGACAAATTTAAGAATGTTAGTGTTCTATGAGTCCCATGGTGCCCCTTATTCATTGGAACACTTGGGATATCAAAACACCTACCTAACTATGAAGCAAATGTAATACTAGCCATGATTAAAATCATATACCAGAGGTCATGTGGCCATGTACCTTGATTTCTATTAGATAAAAATAGACCATCAACAGCCAACTAGAAAATTGAATTCCCTAAGAATACATAACATTCCTTAAGAAACAACATTATCCTTTGAGGTTCATGGTCCACACTTGAAGCCCTAAGATATCACACATTAAAGCTCATTTGTGGGTGGAGAGGATAAACTACATACAATTATAGAGTTTTTGCATAATGACAAAGTTAATGAAGTTTTTCTTTATACATAGTAGTGTTGTAGTCAACATTTTTTATTTAATATATGCATACAAATACAATAGTATAAATCATATAAATCCATTAAAAGTTTGACTTTAATTTTTTCATTCTCTTTAGTGATTAGATCCAAAGTTTAAAAAATTATTAGATCATCATGAACCTTAGTTTTATTTTGATTTTCATAGCCACTAAATTCAAAAAAGAAAATCCCAATATTTTGGGGGCTAAAATTTGTCAAAACTACTTGCTACTGTCATCTTCATCTTCTTTGGGGGTTTGTTTGGCCAGAAGGGTATGTTTGGTTTCGCAAGCCTTTTGGGTAGATAAGGGGGAATATGGGCATGGGAATGATGGATGATGAGCCATTATGTCGATCAACAACATTACTAGTTGCACCAATATTATGATCACATACAGACTAGTGGGGAGACTCTGTTCCAAGATAGTCAACCTACAATAATTGCTGACATATTTGACAAAGAAGCTGAAAATATGTTCGGAAAAGATGGATCCGTTGTGATTGTCGATAATTCCCCTATTGACGTTGCAACCACAAGCAACCATTTATGGTATACAAATACTAACTCTATCTCCAACGTTGTTTCTGATACAAATTTGAGTTCCATTGCTGCAAATCTGGTTAATGATAGTCCACCTGAAAATACTAAATTAACGTCCTAGGTGAAGATATCTCCAATGTCTAAAGATGCAGAATATGTGGCCAATGGGATAATAAACACCCATGCGGTCTCCAGTTCCCCTATTGATGCTGTAGATAACATGCTTGAGAGATTGGATAACCATGTTGAACAGATCGTTAAGGATAATCCTTTTGTTGGAGATCCCGTTGGCTATGTTTATATTTTTTGGGAGGTTGTTTATGTAGTGTAATAAAAAATAAAAAGTATCCCTTCCCTAAAGAAGTGGAAATTTCTTCCTTCCAATAGCAATTGCACTTTTACTACATCTTCAAGTCTGTTGGACAAGTCATCTTGCAATACACATTATATAGTTATAGATGGCAGAGTCTACTAGTCCATTGCAGAACACATCTCAATAGAGACACACAACCCCTTCTTCAAAAGCACCTCTGTATCAACTGAATAGTTGAAGAATATAGTTGGCGGAACTGATGAACTATGCATTGTAAGCTTAAGCTTGTTGGATGTGTGGGGTGATGGACACAATGACACACTGAGAGGGGGGGTGAATCAGTGGTCTAGCTCTTAAGACCATTTTTCAACTTCTTCTAACCCTAACATATATCATTTACGTTTCCACTTTACCACTTAAGCAGAGATCATCATTCTTACTTAGCTATACATCAATAATCATTAAGTAATATTTAATTTAGGTGGCTATCCTTCAATCAAGGAAATAGGACTTCAATCTCCACATATGTGTCTTTATTTAATTGTTGTTCATAGCCATGTCATCATTTATTTGGTTCAAGGTGTAACGTGTTTGCCATGTCATGAGCTATCCTTCCAATATGCCCACAAACCTGTTCCATCACATGCCCACAAGGGTTCTTTGAAGTGCCTTCATATGGCTTTATAAAATTCCCACAGAAGCCTTTTGAGGTTGCTCGCACATCCCTCATAGATATGCCCGCATGGAAATTTTGAAGTGCCCGCATGGGGTCCCAAGGAAATGCCCACAAGGGCCTTTATTTATGACTGCATGGCTCCCTTAAAATGCTCGCAAGGGCTGCTTCAAATTCCTGCAAGGGGATTTTGACATGCCCGCAAGGGATGCTTCAAATGCCTATAAGGGCTCCTTCATAAGCCATCCTGTGATGCCTGCAGCACTCCAAGAGATGCCCGCAAAGGCATATAGAATATGACCGCAAGGCCTTCTATAAATGCCCGTAGGGGCTCTATAACATTCCCTCACATGATTCCAATGAATATGCCCGAAGGGAATATAAAAATTCTCGTACATGTCTCCTTAGGATGCCCACAATATGCTTTGTCCTCAATGCCATTTGTCTTTTTCCATGTCATCATCCTGTTCCAAGTCCTCATTCTTTGTCATGTTTGTCATGTCATCACCAAGTCATGTCCTTTGTCTTTGTCCTTTTCCATATCATCAGCAAGCCATGTCCTTGTCCTTTGTGCCATGTCATCATCCTTTTCCATGCTTTTCCTTGTCCTCAATCTTTTTCATGCTTGTACATGCTTGCCAAGTTATCACTCTTTGTCATGCTTGCTTCCTTTGACCTATGTCATGTCTTCAACCTTTGCTCATGCTTTGCCTTGTCATCACTTCAACCTTTATCCTCCATGTCATCAATGCTTTCCTAGTCACCTTTTCCATGTCATCAACTTAACCTTTGTCATTAATATGTTGTCATCAATGACAACTGTGCTTGTCATGGGGTAGAGGGCTCATTGCAAACTCAAACTATTGGTTGATGAGTCCCTCACTTTCTCTACTTACTTCAATGGAGGGAAGAACGATGTAAAGAGGAGGCCCAATCAATTATGATCAAGTGACATTGTGTCAAAGGCATTATTTGTCATACACTTACTTAAGTGGCAAAGGAATTGATAACGAACAGATTGGGCAACTATGATCAAGGAGTGTCAAAATTTATCCAACTCCACATTATTGCAAGCCCACAATACTTAAAAAATGCAAGGACTGCTTGGAAGCATCAAGCTGCACCTTCATTTTGTGAAAGAGTAACAATTTGAGATCAAGCCTTCATTTCGTGAAAGAGTGGCAATCTTCCCACACTACCAGAAGAACTATCACAATTTGAGATAAGGAATGCATTCAATACCAATGTGTATTTATGCTGTGTTCGGGTACAAAGAGTACTACCAAAGGACCGAACACCAAGAGAAACCACTTCACACAAACAAATCACAGATCAACACACCGATGTTTTGACGTGGTTTAAACCCTCTTGAGGGAAACACTCCACGGCCCCGGCCAAATAGCTTCTACGGGACAATTTATTATGCAAAGAAAGAAAGTTACAAATGAGCTTCTCATAATCGATCAACTAAACAATAACCCTCCATGCTCTTTAAATAGAGATCATGGACCAATCGGGTGTTAAGCCATGGAGCAAGGTTAGGTTTGATATAAGAGAAGTTGAGCCGTCAGATCACTCTATGTCGAGAACATATCGTGACCGTTGGATTAAGTATTTACAAATGCATACTAATGCATACTAAAGAAACACACTATCCCTAACGGATATATTACACAAGTTGATCTTAACTAACTCCTAAGTGTCTAAACCACTTGTCCCGTAGAAGCTATTTGGCCGGGATCGTGGAGTGTTTCCCTCAAGAGGGTTTAAACCACGTCAAAACATCGGTGTGTTGATCTGTGATCTATTTGTGTGAAGTGGTTTCTCTTGTTGTTCGGTCCTTTGGTAGTACCCTTTGTACCCGAACATGGTATCATAGCTTTTATGAAGTGCCGCTTCCGGTTATGATCTAGATCTTGAACTGTTGTTGCCGAAACTCGAAAGGGTTTCTAGTTCTGGTATTTGTGTGCATTTCTGGGCTGTGGGAGGTGTTCCATTGCGTCCGTAGCGTCATTTCCATTGGGAAATAGTTTTCGTTTGATCGAAAACGGTTTCTGGTTGCTCCAGAACCGCGTATTTCATTAGATCTGAAGGTATAATGTTACAGTGACGTATTTTTTATTTTCTTCTTTTAAAAGGAAAAAATCTCATATTGCATTATTTTTTACTGTTAGATATTTTTTTTGGGTTCGGATTATTGCTTTCCCGTCTGCGTATTCTCTTTGTCATGCACCTTGAGCAATCTCGGCAAATCAAAAACAAAAAGGGAAATGGTTTTTCTCGGCTGCATATGCTCTTTGCTGTGCACCTTGCGCAATCTTGGCAAAACAGAAACAGAGAGAAAACGTAGACTTTCCAGGTAAGCTAACAAGATCTAACTCCACAAGTGTGGAAAAGTTTTTTTGTTTCGATTTGTGGTGTGTTTTGCAGGAAAAATGGCAAGCACGCAAACCGAGCAAGAAGAGTAAAAAAAAAAAAAAAAACCCACTTCCTCATTTCCATATTTTACATACATTTTAATCTAGCTCACTTGGTTCAAAGTTGCTTTATTCATTAATAGGTCTTGAGTTCAAGTCTTAGGAAGTTACTTTTAAAAGAAAAAGTGCATGCAATTTCTATTTTCAAGTTATTTTATTGTAAAAGTGCATCTTACTTAAATAATAAAAAATAAAAATACAAGTGAGTCACTTAAGTTTTTTTTATTGTTGCACTATTTAAAAGTAATATCATTGTAAAAGTGAAATCACTTATTTTACAAAAGTGGTTCACTTAAAACAACTTTCTTGTAAAGTGATTGTCAAAAGGTTCATCTTGGGAAGAGGGGGGTTCTTATTTTTTGCTGGACATTCTCTAGCTGCCACGTCACTATTGGGGACATCTTCAACAGTTTTTTTGTTCAAACATAACTTCATCATACAGAGTCAGTTTTCAGTGCCGTTTTTTTTTTAAACCGCCTATTTTTTCGAGCTCTTCACATCCATACTATTGGTTTCTACTTTTACAGCCATTAATTTACAAATATGGCCGCCCCTTGTGATATTCTACTTAACAGTTCCAACTATTTCTCATGGAAATCTCGTATGGAGGATGTTCTACGAAGTAGGGGACTTTTCAGAATTACAACAGGAAAAAAAAAAGAACCCACTGATGATGATAAGAAAATAAAATGGGCAAATAGATGTGATGAAGCTCGTGGATTGATTGGGATGTCAATCTCTACTGATTTGCGATCCCACATATCTGGAATTGATGAACCTAATGTTGCTTGGGACAAGTTGGAATCTTTGTTTGGTAAACACAATGCAATTCAAGGTCACCAACTTGAAAATGAGTTGATTTCTTTAAATCCAAGTGATTTTTCATGCATTCAAGATTATTTATCTAAGTACAAAACTCTTAAACTCTTATGTGCAGAATGTAAGATTGAGAGGGAAGACAAACAATGCATTTATCATATTCTTTCCAAACTTGGACCTGCATATTCTGTTTTTGTATCTACATTTTACTCCATGAAAGCATCCTTGAATGCAGCTAGCTATCAAGAGCCTAGTCTTGAATCCTTTTGTGATTCCTTGATTAGAGAACAAGATAAACTCATTCATCTTGGAATAATCAACAATGCAGATACATCTGGGAAAGCCCTATTGTCCCAACAAAAAGAAAAGTCCAAGCCTCCCAAGAAACAAAATTTTCGCAATAATAAGTCAAACAAGGGTCCCAAACCCTCTTAGTCAGCCCCTTCTTTAAAAAATGACAAAGGATCCAATCCAAAAGGCAAGAAGACTAAGCGTCATTGCAAATATTGTGGGAAAGATAATCATGATGAATCTGAGTGTTTCAAGAAGATGGCAGCCTTGGAAGCAGTAATGAAGAAGCACCACATCAGCCTAGATTCGTCTTCAGAATCTGCCTCTCATGGACATGCACTTTGTGCTTCTGGTTATTCTTATAATGCATCTTCTTCTTCTACTTCAAATGAATGGCTCATTGATTCTGGAGCATCTTATCATATGGTTGAAGATCAAGCCATATTTTCTACTATGCATGAATGTAACACCAAACAAATATTTGTTGGTGATGGTAGATCTCTAAGTGTTGTAGGAGCTGGAACAGTTCCAGTAGATAATGGTCATTTTAGTGATGTACTATGTGTCCCAAGAATTTCCTGCAATTTGTTATCAGTCTATCAGATCACTCATTCTGGTGAAGGTAAAACTGTGACCTTTACACCTCACCAAGTTGTAATCAAGGATTTTAAAGATCTTCGACAGGTCTTAGCTACCGGAATTGTTGATGATATTACCAAGTTGTACAAGTTTAACAACTTTGGGTCATCACCTTTCCCTTCAGTTTTTGTTGCTCATAGTGATAACTTCAGCAAACTTTGGCATGAGCGATTTGGTCACTTAAATTATCGCTCATTGCAACAACTATGTAAAGAAAATATGGTGACAGGTCTTTCGATGGTATCTTGCAGGGATGGTGTTTGCTCCGGTTGTGTACTCGAAAAACATCATCGGGACAATTTTGACAAACGTGCCTCTTGGCATGCCTCGGTTCCCTTGGAGCTTGTGCATAGTGACTTGTGTGGTCCTCTTCCATCTGCTTCCTTTTCTGGTTTCAAATATTTCTTAACTTTCATTGATGATTACACCAGACGCACTTGGGTTTATTTCCTAAAACTTAAGAGCGAAGTATTTAACATGTTCTTGGCCTACAAGGCCCTTGTGGAAAAATAATCTGGTCATCAAATTATTAAGTTAAGATCTGACAATGGAGGAGAATATGTTACCAATAAATTCACTACTTTCTGCACTGAACAAGGCATCCAACAACAACACACTGTTCCATATACACCACAACAAAATGGTGTAGCTAAGCGGAAGAACCGCACTTTAAAAGAAATGGCTAATTGTATGATCCAATCTAAGGGACTAAGTCTTCAATTTTGGGCTGAAGCCATTAATTGTGCAAATTACATAGTTAATCGCACCCCCACTAAAGCATTACAAGGTATAACACTGGAAGAAGCATGGAGTAAAACTAAACCTGATGTAAGTCACTTCCGTGTGTTTGGTAGTGAAGCATGGGCTCACATTCCGGATGAAAAACGAAAAACATTGCAGCCTAAAAGTGAAAAGTGCATATTTGTTGGATATTCTGAAGATGTAAAAGGTTATAGACTTGTTCAACCACATTCTCATGATATAATCATTAGAAGCGATGTTAAATTTGATGAAAATCTCTTGTCCTGCGAGCTTAACTCGGCGATTGTGCCATCTTTGGCCTGCGAGCTTAACTCGGCGATTGTGCCATCTTTGGCCTGCGAGCCTGATTCGGCGTTTGTGCCTTCTTCTTCTTCTCCTTCTTCCAACTTCCTTAACAGGTTTCTAACTCCAGTTTCTGATGATGATAGTGAGGATGAAAATCCACCTCCGCCTGCTCATGTTCCTACAGTTGCACCAGCACAAGTGCTTCCTCGATGGGTCCGTTCAACATGTGAAGCAGCTGGTGATCTTACCAGTGATCCTAGAGATCAACGTCGAACACGTTCTCAGTTTCAACGAGCCTCTTCTCTTTTGGCTTAATTTTTCGAGAATCATGATCCAGAAACTTTTGTAGAAGCTTCAAGGAATCCAGATTGGGATGCAGCCATGGATGAAGAATATCGTTCCTTAATGGCGAACGATACTTAGGATCTTGTACCTCTTCCAAAAGGAAGAAAACTTGTCAGATGTAAATGGGTCTACAGAACTAAGTATGCATCAGATCGAAGTGTTGAAAGACTTAAGGCAAGGCTAGTTGCCAAAGGTTTTTCCCAAGTTGAAGGGATTGACTACAATGAAACCTTTGCTCCCGTCGCAAAAATGAACTCCATCTGCCTTGTTCTTTCCCTTGCAGCCTTACACAACTGGGAAGTCCATCAAATGGATGTCAAGTCTGCCATCTTACATGGTGATTTACAGGAGTAAATTTACATGGAACAACCTCCTGGCTATGTTCAGAATAACTCTAGCCTTGTCTGCCACCTTAAGAAATCCTTATATGGCCTTAAGCAAGCTCCTAGAGCTTGGTATGCCAAAATGGATAACTTTCTCCTTGACACTGGTTTTTCTAGATGCCATTCTGACCCCAATGTCTATACTAAGAAAGTAGGAAACCATCTCATCACACTTGTTCTATATGTTGATGACCTTATTCTTACTGGTAGTGACCCTAAGCTTATAACCCATGTGAAATCCAGTCTTAAACAAAATTTTGAAATGTCAGACTTAGGACATTTGCATTATTTTCTTGGTCTCCAAGTCCTGCAAACCAAAGAAGGAATATTTCTTTCTCAGTCTAAGTATGATTGTGACCTTCTTCGTCGCTTTCACATGGAAGATTGTACACCAGCCCCTTCTCCCTTAAAGTCTGGAGTCAAACTTTCTGCCACTTGTACTTCACCTGAAGTCGATGCCACCTTGTATCGTCAACTTGTTGGTAGTCTCTTATACTTGACTCATTCCCGTCCTGACCTTTCATTTTCCGTTGGTCGTGTTGCTCGTTATATGCAGACACCTCATGAAAGTCACTAGAAAGCAACTAAAAGAATACTTCGATATATTTGAGGTACAGTTCAGTTTGGGATTCATTACAGTATGGGGGGGGAAACCTTTGTTGGTTGGTTTCACTGATTCAGATTGGGCTGGCGATCCTGATGATCGAAAGTCTACTATAGGTTATGTTTTCAGTCTGGGATCTGGACCTATTACTTGGGCTTGTAAGAAACAACAAGCTCTTGCTCTTTCTTTAGCAGAGGCAGAATATCGAGCAGCAGTTAATGCCAGTCAGGAAGCTTTATGGCTTCGACAGATCCTTTCAGAGTTTGGATTTGAGCAGCAGCAGCCTACTCCACTTTGGTGCGACAATCAAAGTGCCATCAAGATTGCCAAAGATCCAGTTCTACATCAACGCAGCAAACACATTGAGCTACATATGCACTTCATAAGAAATCTTGTTCATGATCGTGTTCTTGAAGTGCTCTTTTTCCCTACAGATGATCAAGTTGCAGACATCTTCACCAAGTCTCTTACAGAAGCGAAGTTTTCTAAACTTCGATCTATGTTAGGAGTTCAGGAACTTGTCATTAAGGGGGGATAGGCTCTAATGCCTCCTTCCTTCTCCTAATAGTGTCACTTTTGTAAATCCTTCAATCCTATCCCAAGTTGTTCTTAAGGGGGGATGTTAGGATATTTAGACACTTAGGAGTTAGTTAAGATCAACTTGTGTAATATATTCGTTAGGGATAGTGTGTTTCTTTAGTATGCATTAGCATGCATTTGTAAATACGTAATCCGACGGTCACGATATCTTCCCGACATAGAGTGATCCAACGACTCAACTTCTCTTAGATCAAACCTAACCTTGATCCATAGCTTAACACCTGATTGGTCCATGATCTCTATTTAAAGAGCATGGAGGGTCATTGTTTAGTTGATCGATTATGAGAAGCTCATTTGTAACTTTCTTTCTTTGCATAATAAATTGTCCCATAGAAGCTATTTGGCCGGGGCCGTGGAGTGTTTCCCTCAAGAGGGTTTAAACCACGTCAAAACATCGGTGTGTTGATCTGTGATCTGTTTATGTGAAGTGGTTGCTCTTGGTGTTTGGTCCTTTGGTAGTACCCTTTGTACCCAAACATGCTGAACTCACAATTTAAAACAACAAAATTTCCTCGCTCTTCCACTTAATTATAAATATTGGGCTTCTCAAAGACTAACAACCAAGCCATAATTATGAAATGATCTGATCTCCCTATTGGTTTCATAAGACATGCCAAAGAACAAAAGATTATTGCATCGAGTGTAAACGAGGTGCTTACAACCCAGTATGGGGGAGATCCTGTAACGGATGTCACATGTCACATGTAATGTTTTCAAAAGTAATAAAATATATAAAGTAATAGTATGGGGGAGATCCTCTAATGGATGTCACATGTCACATTTCTCACGTTTGTCACGTTACGTTACAACCCGGTATGGGAGAGATGTTGTAACGTTTGTCACGTTACGTTACAACCCAGTATGGGGGAGATGTTGTAACGTTTGTCACATTTGTCACGTTTGTCACGTTACATTTCCATGTCGTCTCATAACTTATAACAAATCAAAAGTAATTAAAAATTTCATGTTCGCTCATAACTTATCAAAAATAAAAAATAAAATAATTAAAAAATTAAAACAGAGGGATCCAATTTCTTGAGGGGTAATTTTTTCTTAATGTGTAAAAAATTTAAGATAAAACAAAAAAAATTACACCTCAAGAAATTGGATCCCTTTCGATGCTTGATACTTGATAGATCCGGGTTTGAAATAGATCTACGCTAGTATATCAATGGGAGGGGGTGATCTTAAATCTTGAGATATAAAAGGGTTTGGTCGAGATTGAGCGGACCCTCAAAATTGTTAAATTCCATCGCAATCTTCGCTTGCAATTGATCTTCCGTTCTTCATTCTTTAGCTTGCCACGGAAATTTTGCCACTAAAATATTAATCGATAATTTAACAAGTACCCAATTGTTATGAGGCATTGATACTATTGTGGCATCGGGGCAAGGGAAAATTCATGCTGTTATGGAAATTCTGGATGAGGAGGACTGGGAGGGTATACTACTTGTTTAGGGTATGCCAGAGGAATAATAATAAAGGTTACATTTTGCGTTGCCATCAGGGTTTTACGACATGGCACCGACTAAAAGACGAGGAGGAAAAACAACTACCTGCAGACAATGGAGGCTTGGAGATCTTGTGCTCGCCAAGGTCAAGGGATTTCCGGCATGGCCCGTTAAGGTACGCCATTCTTTTTTTTATCCCCATTTGTTTGCCCTAAATTTCATTGATGTATGAGATGTAAGCTGTTGTTATTATTTGCATTTGCCACATCAAATTATATACTTTTTGTGGTCTGTTTTAATACCCAGTTGTCGTCCAAGGGTTTGTGTGAATGTTTATGGATTTTCATATCCATTGCACCGATTACAATGGCTATCGGGCATCTTTCTCTGTGATGTTTGTTTTGATTGCCCAATATGTGCCGATATTTTCTTCTTAATCCTAGAATTGCAAAACCTGGTTGCTGCACGGAGTTTCTCTGAAACCCTGCATGAGAAATCAGACCCTATATCAGAAATTAGTGTTTAAACCCAAGCGATGGATGCAAGTTTGTTTTTTTGGGTGGAAATTGTTTCCGTATACCTCCAAGAGGATTACAATTGGCCCGAATTCGTCAGGCCCTCAAGTGGCCTATTTTTTATGAATACGATGGCCCTTAAAAAGCCAAACCAGTAATTACAGCTATTTTCATTTGGCTAAGTTGCCGTGACAAGGGGATACTCTTCTGTCAAAATAACCCAGGACTTGCACCTGGAATTTAACTTGGCGGGTAGCCTTATATTCCACTGCTGAACCACGACCTCATTGGTGAGGAAGCAAGTTTGACTAGCTTTAATAGGCTCCTTTTGAATATGGGATCTCTGCACCTTTTATATTTGTTCAACTTATGGACCATGGTATGTACAATTAGATGAGGTTTCTTGGTCATATGGGGTCAGAGAAGCCATCTGTTTGTACAAGTTCGTCCTGTTTTGTGTCTATCTTTTTGCAAATTTGGCTTGCCATTTATTAGCAAAGAAAGTAGATTATACTTTCTGCGCACTTGTATCAATTTATGTGGTTCTCCTATGAGTTAGGGCCTCTTCCTATAGGCCCTAACTAGCTCAAATGGTTTAATGCTATGAGATGCAGTTAAACAATCATCCAATCAATCTCTAGGCTGGCTATTCGCCTTTTAAACTTTGTACAGCTATTTCCATATTTCCATAAGATGATCCAAAATAACCATAAATAAAACCATTTAACTTTCAATAATCAATGAACATAAATATACAATAATCACGTAAAAAAAACAAAACTATTTAATTACTCTAAAAACAAAATTGTTTAATTACCCAAGTATTTGGTGTTGCAAATTGTAAACAATATATCCCTCCTACACGAGATTACTTTGAAAACAGTACATTTCATTAGCGTTTTGAATCACTTAGTCTCTTGATCTATTAAATAACACTTTCAAAAATATTGCATTTCATTAACATTTTGAATCACTTAATCTCTTTGATCTATTAAATAACGCTTTCGTTGTTTATACATTCATCATTTTATTGAACTTTGTTCACTTATTTACTTTATCAGCAGAAGAGATGTTATGCTACAGGAAACTAACTAACCTCAATCTAATTAGCTAGTATTTAATTACATATTTTTTAAAAATGATTTAAATTCGAAGTTTAAGATTTAAAGAGCAAAACAGAACATCCATATATTCATTTTCATCAGATTAAGAAACGGAATTATTTATTGTTTAAAAAAGTAAGATTTTAATTAAATTATATATCCCGCTTGAAATAATTCAACACTGGAATAATTTCATGGTCAAAGATATCCCACTTAAAATAATTCAACAGAATTGTTTAAAAACTAAAATTTTCATTCAATTCAACTAAAGCCAAAATAAAATTCATCAAGCATATGATAAAAAATCAAGGCACAATAACTTCAGATAAAAAGATTTCATGTAAACCTTCTATTACTTAATGTCCAAGGTACAGTCAAAAACAAACTTCTACAGCCGCAATAATTCAACTTGGCGATTTCCAACTTATACAGCCGCAAACAATTCAACTTGACGATTTCCAACTTACAGCCAAAAACAAACTCGTACAGTCACAAAAAAAATTCCTATATATGTCTTCCTCTAAATTATCCTTACATAGATTGAATTTTGTCCTGTTTTGTATCTATTAGCAGTGAAAATAGATTACACTTTCTATGCATCGGTATCAAATTATGGGTTTCTACTATGAGGTAGGGCCTCTTCTTATAGGCCCTATGTCTTTAACTAATTACCTTTATATGGATCATCATCAAATTAGTTTAAAATTTAAAGTATATTTATTATTTTTGGGTTCTTAAAAGAAACACGAAGAAGTATTATATTTTAATATAATGAAGTTTTGTTTATTTTATGGACTCCTTGTCAAAACCCTATATGAAATGGTCGTATTTAAGTATTATATTTTAATATAATGAAGTTTTGTTTATTTTATGGACTCCTTGTCAAAACCCTATATGAAATGGTCGTATTTAGAGAAAATTTAGCTCTCTAATATGCATGGGAGAATGGCCTGTATTCTGATAATGGATGTTTCTTGAAATTGCAGATAAGCAGGTCTGAAGATTGGGAACAACTACCTGATCCTAGGAAGGTTTTTGTGTATTTCTTCGGTACAAATGAAATGTAAGTGACACCATATCACAAGTCTGTTTGAAATACCTATATAATGATGGTAGTTGTCAGGTCCATTTCTTTAGCTTTTTAAGTTTTTTGTTATGGAAACTGGCAGGATAAGGTTTTTTTTTTCATTATTGCACATTGATTGTAGAATGGCAAAAAAATACAAAATATTAATATTTGTATGCAAATGTCATATTCTGTTAGTTTTTTCTTAGCTGTTGACATACAAAGAGGACAATGTATCTCTGTAATCTTGTTTGTTGTCAATTCCGTTTTACTGCTAATGATTCTGCACCAAATTATGAGTCATTATGCTTAGAAATTATATTGGGTAGCTTGGTGCTTGTGTTTTTAGTAATGTTGAAAACTTGAAACACATTTAATGTAATTGATTACTATAGAAATATTTGATATACTATACTGTAAACTTAGGATTTGGATATCCAAAATGAAAAATGAACTTTGGGTGTATTTTCGATACATGTGTCTCCTCAAACCTCATTAGCTGCTGGATAAATGCCTTTGGTTATACTCTGGTCAGATAAGCTTAACTGTGGTCTCTAGCATGTCAAGTTGGTCACCTTGGTCTTCAAAATATAGGATTTGATTTTGCTTTTACAAGTAGATGCAGGTCTTGGTTTTTGATTTCATTTTTTATTGCTTCTTTTGCAGTGGTTTCTGTGCTCCTACTGACGTTCAAGCATTTACCTCTGAGTTGAAAAATAAGTTGTCAGCCAAATGTCGAGGAAAGGCTGAAACTGACTTTACTCGGGCAGTGAAAGAGATATGTGAGGAGTATGATGATAAAGGTATAGAGGAAGAGGACTTTATCCCAAAGATTGATGATGGGAAATCCAGATCATGTATTGATGAAAGCTCAAAGGATTCTGCAAAGAAAGAACAGTTTACAAAAAATGATAAAATCCAAGAAGCATTGAGGTAGAGGAAATGTTGGAAATCCATAAAGATACATCTATTCAAATGCATTATGAGACTGTCATCAAGAAACATGATATTAAGAGGGATGTACATAGGCAGGAAAACTGGCAAAAGACACATGGGGTTGGTGAGAATAAGAAAAATCCTGGTACCTCTCTGATATCGTCTGATAAGAAAGATAGCAAGATGTTCAATTCAGTCCAGGTTGGGCTTAAAAAGCACAGTTCATTATCAACATCTAAATCTGATAACATGAGGTCCATGCTAAAGATAAAGAAGCCTACAACCCATTCTGAGGAAAGATAAAGAAGCCTACAAGCCATTTTGAGGACCACTTGAGGTCTGATGTTTCTGGTGCAGTGCCTACAAGCCTTTTTGAGAACCATTTGAGGTCTGATGTTTCTGGTGCAGTATCTACAACAGTTGAGCCAGAGTTGAAGACAATAAAGAGAGATTTTAAAAGGTCATCAGAGAGTGAAAGCAATATTCATAATGACGGAGACAACATTATGCTTTTTTCTTCTTATCTTGAAGAAAATGGGGCACATTCACCAGATACAGGCATTATTTCAGAGCAGAACATGAGTGAAAAGCAGTTTGGTCAGAAAAGGCAAAGCATGGAAAATGAAATTAGAGGTTCTCGATTAGTGCCTGAAAGTGAGCTCCTAGATCGTAGAAAAACAGTGACAAATAATAGTGTTAGCAATTTTGAATCTTTTAAACATGGAAACACTGAAGACAGCATTCAGGTTTCAAACTGTAAAGAAAATTTGAAGGGTGAAAAAGATTATGAAAATATTCATGAAAATTCTGTTCCTAATGACAAAGATCATGTGCTTTCTACATTTATAACTAAAGACAATGAAGTTAGGGTAGTTCCAAACACTTCTTTGCATCATAATTCCATTCTGAAGAAGAAAAGAAAGCTCTTGAAGAAACATAATTCAGGGTTATCAACTCTACCAGAGAGATCTGACGATCAAAGAAAGATAAATATCTGCACGGAAGAAGAAAATGTTGTTGAATTATTATCAGGAGTAGATCATCGAAAGAAAAGGACACAGATTAAGGCAAGGAAACATAAACTTAACTTTGATGAACATTTGCATTCGGTAAAAAGGGCAAGAAATGAAGCTGAAGATGAAACCAATCAAATTTTACAAGGATTGAATAAAGGAGGCATAATAAGTGGCATGTACAATAATGGAGAAAATATGGCAGCAGATAATGCTTTTGTGTTAAATGAATGCGATTTGAGACCTAATAATATCATAAGTTCTAACATTCTTGAAACTGAAGGAGATTTGTCGCATGGGAAGACGTCTTCAATTCTCATGGAAAGGCCTATGTGTTTGCCACCAAAGGTTTGAGAAGTAGCCTACCGAGTGATGAAGTTTCCCTGCCTCCCTCTAAACGACGTCACTGAGATCAGGAAGCTATGTCTGCATGTGTTGTAGAGGCTGCAACTGCTTTAGTGGAACTTGTGACAACTGGTGTGATCGGACAGGATGATGCATACAAGATTTCTGTAGATGAAAAACTTTATAATAAATCCTTTGATAATGACAAGAAGTCAGTTAAGGGCAATGTTACCCAAGTTTCCGGTACGCGGGGACCTGAAAGCGGGGAAACGCAGAAACGACGTATGCAGAAGTACCCCCAAATTTTAGGAAACATTGAAGGGGACGTCGGGGTATTTAACATAGGGGAGCATAGGGGACCCTACCAGAAATACCACAAAATTTATATCATTGAAATTTAAATATATTATAATTTAAAATTTTAAAGATTAATAATTTAATAGTAATCACTAAGTTTTTAATCAAAAACTTAATTTCAAACTTATGGCAAACGTTTTTATTCACTAACCATGATATTGCATATAATTTAAGCCTTTAAGTCTTTTTTGTTAACTTAACATCTAGTAATCACTAAAATTAAAAACTTTTTAATTTTAACTTATGATAAAAAAATAAAAGTGAAACAACAATTTAAATTTAAATAATAAAATCTAAATTTTAAAATTTAAAAGCTATAACTATGTTAATGTATTAAATTATAAAATAAAAAAATAGCAGTAACACGACAATCCAAACCCGATATCGGTGGACAGACCTTTGCGATAGAAAGTTGAAACTAGTGGCAATAAATAGTGGTCAACCAGTACTTGGCTCATTCCCAAACGAGCGGCTCGAGCTCCAGATGTGATGCAACTCAGACTACAACCTCGAATTGTTGTGGAAAACACGACCCCGACCCGCGGTGACAAACGTGATCCCGACCTGCGACCCAAATTGCATATGCTAGAAGAATTCAAGAATACCATCGCTCGAAATTAAAAGAAGCCCTCTTGAATTCCATCAAGCGCATGTGGAAGTCGCGCGGGTAAAAGAAAACAGAGGTAAAGAGATCCGAGTGTTTTCAAGCCGCCACATGCTTCATTTTTGGAGTGCAGAATAGGAGGAAACTCCTGCCCGTTTCCGGCTTTCGAGGAAACGACCCCACCATGCGTTTCCGGTAGTTTTCAATTTTGGGTACGAGAGGGAAACGACCCCAAACTCGTTTCCTCGTTTCGGAAACTCACGGGGTCGAGGAAACTAGTTTCCGAGGTTTGGAAACGTGTACCCGTGTAACACTGGTTAAGGGAAATGAGGAATGTGTCAAAGTAGACACGTTGATTCAAAAAGAAGCAAAAGAAATAGGAGGTAGCAAGAAACCTGTGGTGTCTTCAGATTCATATCAATCCTTTATGAGGTTTTCTTCAGAACTTGCTAAATGGGTAGAGGAGAAGCAGATAGATCCATGGTTTGGAGATTCAATGTCCTATAAGCATATGGATAAATGGAAGATTGGAGATAAATATGAGAGGAGTGCACATGCTAAAATGTCTATTGAATCATCATTGATTGATAAAAAAATGGAAGAACAAAAGCTACAGAGCATGACTGGACCAGTGTTGCCTTCTCCAAAGAAGCAAGATGGTTCAAATTTAGCTTCAAGACAAGTCAATTCAATCAGCACACCTCCAATCAAGGCTTATGTTGCACAAAAAGGTGAGGCTGACCAATATGAATACAATTCAAAGAGCATCAGGGTGAAGAAATCTTGTGCGAACCCAGCAAAGAAAAATAGCAGAGGCCTTAAGAAAGATCATGGGCAGTCTGAATCAGAGAAGCTTAACCAAGGGTAATTAGCTAAGCAGTTGGTTGTTCGCAAGCATGATCAAGTTTCCCCCATAAGATCTGGAACTGAACCTTCAGCAGAAAAAGTTACAGGTTCTTCAAAATTTAAGGTGAAGATAAATGGTACTGCAGCAATGAAATTGGATGGTGTGTCAGAATCTACAGAGTTGCATTTAGAAAAAGCAAATAAGCTTAGACAAGTGTAAGTCTTATATATTCATTCACTTGTGTTTCAAATTATAGTTTTCTGCCTTTTGTTGTTATATTTAGATGCCCACTTATTAATGTTCATATTGTCCTTCCTTTGTTGGTCTTATCGTTTTGGCTTATGTTACAGGTATGATGCTGCAAAAGAAATAAAATTCAGAACTATGTCAAACGATTCTGACATTGCTACCCCATCTACATCTATGAAGCATCTTATAGCAGCTGCACAGGCTAAGCGAGAATAGGCATGTTCTGCAGCTTTTCCACATTCTGTTTCAATTGAAGAAACTGATAATTCTATTCCTTTTATATCCAGTCCTTCACCAATCCGAGGGATGGCTTCAGAAACCGCTCTGAGATCAATGGCTTGAGGTGCCATGATACTATCTTGATTAGGTTTTATATGAGACATTGCCAAGTGATATAGGCCTAAACCTTCCTGAGGCAGATGTGTCGATCTCTGCAACGAACAATGTGAGAAAAGTGAGTTAATCCCTCAATATAAAACTTGGTATGAAAAGTGAGTTAATCCCTCAATATAAAACTTGGTATGAAAAGTGAGTTAATCCCTCAAAATACAAAGCATGGTATGCTTTGTATTTTGATCCCGTGACTATAACCAAAGCAACTTAGTCCTTTGTTTCCAATAGTCCTCCTCATTGTGATGGGTTCCAAAAAATTTGAGGCTGGCATTTTTCTCTTCTTCCACCAGGGCATTGGAATATCCAACATCATCAATTTGTTTTTGTATTCCTTGAAGGATTTTCTCATAATATTTACTCTCACTAGGATCCTGAACATTTGATTTCATCAATTCATTAATATCTTTCCTAAGACTATATTTTTTGTTCCCATATGAAATCTCTAGAACCCTATAAACCCAGGGGGTAGAGCCAGGATGAAGAAACAGGTCTCTGAACTGATGATGCTTCAACAAGATTAAACTGAAGTTAAAGGGAAGGAGGCCATAATTTTCAGGCTTCTGATTTCCAGAGTGATAGGCTTGTGATTGGAGCTTACTGAAGGTATGATGGAGGAGACTAAATTGATCCCATCATGCAAGAAAGACTCTTGAATAAGAAGAAACCTATCTAAATACTCAAATCCAGGACCATTTTGCCAATATTAGTCTATATATTATTTCCTTTCTTGGGTATAATGTCTTGGAAACCAAACTGGAACACCAAATCTTCAACAATTTATCTACAGTGTCATGTATCCTAGATCATCCCTTTTATCTTTGTTGTTAAGTATCAGGTTGAAATTTCCCATAATGATTCCATTGAAGAGGGGAGTGGAGGAAAGGAATTCTGTTTTGAACATTGTTTTATTTTTCTAGAGGATTATTAGGGGCATACACATGGAAAACTTGAAAGGACTGATTAGAAGAGACTACTTCACAATGTAGAGCTATCCAATGATCAATCTTGACTTTACTCCTCACTTTGATAATAGAAGGGTCACAAAGAATTGCAAGGCCTTTAAGGAACCTTCTTGCTTCCTTATACATATTCAGCTACCTCTGTTGAGATATTGAGAAAAGTGTAAGTTTCACTTTCAGTCATGACCAACCTTATATTGTATCATTTCTTATATTTAAGGCTCAAAAACCCTTTTGGGGAAAGTGACCTACACCTTGAGTTGTGTATATAGTAATATATTGTATATACACCAACCATAGTCACCAGACTCGGAATCGACAATAAATCAACAAGGCTAATGCTTTCAAAAGGCTAAAGAGTGTATCAATTTTGATATTGTATCCTACACCCATATGCTAGTCAAAGTAATTTTTCTGTAAGCTTGTATTTGGTATAGTACCCTTACACTGGTTTAATCAATGTTTTCCAATTTTTGTTAGTTTATAATATATATAGTTATAATTTTAATTGCATATCAATGTCCTTTGGTCGTTAGTTCTTTAATTTTTAATATTCCCAGAAGTTCATAAGGTGTCACTTTCTTAAGCTCATTACTTTGTAGTTCTTTTAATTCTTCATTTTTCTTTTCAATTTATAGTCCACACACCTTTATTCAGATTGTTTGTGGTTAATAATCTTGATTTATGGTTGTTTGCTTAAATGTAGGTGTGGGATTTAAGTTAAAGCCGATGACAATAGGAGGGAAAAGGTTGAACTTAATGATTTGGGATACAGGTATGTGGTCAACTTTTGAAATTGAAGCATGTGGATAAAAAGAAAAAGGGAAAACATTCCAACTATCCTTCCCCAATGAAGCCATGTATATAGTTTGCAATAAGGGGTTGGCATTTATTTCTTTGTTGACTTTTATGCATGTATGCTTAATGTTTTCATATTATAAAATATAATTCATTTGCATCATAGTCTTTGTTTTGGAGTTTTGGAAGAGATTCCAATACGATCTAATCTCGTGGTTTAAGAATTCATCTTGAATATTTGCTAAGATATAGTATGTGGCATACATTAGGATGACGACAAGTATTTTATATCTGAGTGGCTTCATACAATTGAAATGTTTTCTTGAGGGCATTTCTGGGCCTTTTCCCAAAGCCTTGCGGGTATTTCTAGGCCTTACTAAATGAAGGTGAGTTCATTAAAAATATTATGATTTCTTGCATTTCCTTTCATTTTCATTGGATTAATATAATCTTGTAATTCTTTTATGGTTATGGTGTTTAGCAATTTTGAAGTATACCCTGTGGATCTAGTATATGATAAATGTTAATTATCTGTAAACTAGGGACTTAAATCCCAGTTTTATGTAGATTTTTGTGGTTAGACATTTTTGAGGTCTCTTCAAATAGTTCCAAAAGTTAGAAGGAGCTCTAGGTTTATTATGGTAGATTTTTGTGCTTATCAATGCGTTTTGAAAAATAAATTAGATTTTAAGTATGGTTGTCTTTGGATATTATTGTCTTTTCTTAGAATTACAAATGATGCAATCCAGGTGTTCATATTCTCCTATCTACAATTCTGAAAGGGTTCTAGCTCAATGGAAGAGCGCCTGCATTATAAGCAGGAGGTTGGTGGTTCGATTCCTCCATGCCCTATTGATATTGCAATATTGGTATTTTTAATAAAATATATTTATTATGATTTACAATGGCTATAGAGGGGGTTTCAAACTATCTTTGTATGTTGCTACGAGGGGGGTTCTAAACCTCCTTCATATGTCACTATGAGGGGGGTTCTAAGACACCTTCATATGTCACTACGAGGGGGGTTCGAAATTTCCCTTATCACTACGAGGGGGGTTCGAAATTGCCCTTGTATGTTGCAACGAGGGGGGTTTAGAACCACCCTTGTAGGTACCTATGAGGGGGGTTTGTAACCGCCCCCAAAGGTTTGTAATAAGGACTTTTAGGGGGGGTTCTGAACCGCCCCTATAGGTGTCTACGAGGGGGGGTTTACAACTGCCCCTAAAAGTCACTTTTCTGGGGGGGCGTAGCAAGGGGGGTTCTAAACCGCCCCTATAGGACTATACGAGGGAGGTTCACAACCGCCCCTATAGGCCTCTACAGGGGGGTTTGAAACCACCCCTATAGTCCTCTATAATGGGGGTTCCAAACTGCCCCTGTAGGTTTGTATGAGGGGGCTTATGAGGGGGGTTCACAACCGCCCTCGTAGGTCTCTATGAAGAGGGTTCAAAACCGCCCCCATAGGTCTCTACGAAGGGGTCTACGAGGGGGGTTTAAGACCGCCTTCGTAGACCTCTATGAGGGGGATCACAAACCGTCCCCAAAAGTCACTTTTGGGAGAGGTTCCAATCTCGTCAAAAACCACCCTTAAAAGACAAAACTTTTAACATCGGTGCCTTTAGGGGAAGTTTTTCCAAAACCGCCCCCAAAGCCAAAACCCCCCGTAGGTCACTTTTGGGGGCGGAAGACAACCCCCCCTAAAGGCCAAAAATGTAGTAGTGTTTATTATTTTAATAAAATAATACATTTTAATTTTATTTTTAAAATATTTGGATTCTTACATTCCAATGATGTTACGTGTTATTAGAGATAAATTTGAAATAATTAAATAATATTTAATTCAAAATTTTAAAAATAATAAACCATGTTAATATCGTATACATAATAAAACATTAAGTGATAATATTAAGTGATGAGGTTTGTGACTTTTTTTTTCAATGGTAGTTTACCATTCATTACATAGGGGTTTAATAATCTAGCATCATGTCACTTACAAGAATTGAATATGGTGGGGAGGGTAAGAATCATTACTCCCAACCACCCAAGCTATATATACAATGGACATCATTAAGTACAATTAACGTATTAAGTGCTTTGTTCATTCCTTCAAATTCAGCTTGCCCAAATGATCCGCATTAACAAGGAGAGCATTCATGCAATCAATAGATTGGGAGGATGCAACAAAAATGTTGTCCATGAGAATTTTGAATTCCCACCACTCGACGAGATCTCCCTCCAACCATCTTGTAAGGTGGCTTAGTTGGTGAGAAAGATGGTTATCAAATTTCATGAGTGAGGGTAAACCTATGATAATAGTCCTATAAACGCTGGATCACAATCAAAAGTTTCTAGAATTGGAGTGGCATGAACTTCAAGGACTCTAGTTCTAAATGAGACAACAAGGTTCAAGAAGAACAATGATGAAATCATATGTTCTGGGAGTTGTTATTAAGTGAAATTATGTTAAAATCAAAGCATGGGGAGAAAAAAACATTGCATGGCATAGCACAACACTCTTATTATTACTTGCTTTATTTCATAATATGATTAAATACATAGACAAAGACTTCTTTAGAAAGACTTAGCTACTAACAAACTGTGTAGATGCAATGCACCGATTTTGACTGTGTCAATCTCGAGACTCACAAGGAACTAACCACTTCTTGACTTGTCAACAACTAACTTGTGAGAGTAATCACCATACTCTAACACTTACCCTTAATTATGATTTCTAAATAAATGATTAATGTTAAGCTCTATATATTGAAACATTACATTTATATTGTTATATTTGTATTATCTTTATTGGTCGGATAGGACTTTAATTGTAATTGTAGGGTTAGTAAGAATTGTAATAATACCATTTTTATCCTATATATATATATCAAGGAGGCCTAGATAGTGTATCATCTCATCTTGTCTTGTCTATTTAGTACATTGTATAAGGAGCCGCCCCCTCGAAGAGACTTCTTATTAATATTTTTTCGTCATTATTAAGACGTGGATTACTCTCTCTTGGTTATTTTATTGATCTATAAATTACCGTGGATACTCCACGAGAACAGTTTGTCACAACGGATCTTACAAATTAGTTCTTTTTAGTAGTTTATTAAATAATTAGAATTGAAAGGAAAATAACTAAAGCAAAGAAATACACAATCCTCACATATAAACACAAGATATACCTTGGAAAAACCCACTATGGGGAAAACCCCAACTAGAAATGAGGACTATGCCTTGCTCTTTTCTTCTTTAATATCCAATACAAATACAAGAAAGTGGTACTCTATATGGAGTTACCTATGACTTTGTGACAAGAATGGCTACTACATGATCCCCTACTTCATTTGTTCTACTATACTATCCATTCCCATGTTGTTTCCTCAACTATGGAACAATACATAACATGAAAAGAATGGAACCCCTTCTTCTCTTAACAGCCCAATATTTAACATAGCACGATAATCATCTACAGTTAATTTTAGGGTTTATGCATACCTCAAATCCATATTAGGGTTATCTTTTTGGACCTTCTAGAATGTTATTGAAAGTCCACACATGACTATCTCTGCATGTGTGTAAAATGAGAGATGACATGGAATATACTCACTACCATGGTGGTCAACTGGACAGGTCAACTTGTGAGAGGCATAACATTTGCATATATAATTCGATTGAGGAGATCTTTGGACCATTGGAAAGGTATCTGAGGATAGACTCGCATCATGGAACATGGAGCTAGTGATGGGTTGTTTTACCCCAAAAATGTCATTTAGGCCCTCAAAAGGTTCTGATGCAGGAGCATCTAGTCTCGTTCACTATTATAATGATGATCAAGATTAGGGGTCTTGAAATTTTCCCAAGAAGGAGTTTTCATTTTAAATTTTACATTAGAATTCTAGAGGAATCTAGTTAAATGTTTAATGTTAGCCAAGGGATAAGTCATGTAACTGAAATTATACTTAGGTGGTAGAAGTTTGATGAGATATCAATTAGTGAGTCATTTAAAGATAGAGTCGAATTTCCATCTTGAGATTTAGCTGCAATAAATTAGGAGTTAGTTAGGGTTTTGAAATATGGAAGCTTCAACTTCCTTTTATATTATCTGTAAGCCTATGGGCATGAGGGTGTGGCCAAATGAAGAAAAATCAGGCCAAGAAAAGAACTAAGAGTTCTTTGAGGATGTAATTACAATTTTGATTAATGAGCAGATTTGCCATGTCTATGTGTTAAGTTTATGCATCTTTGTTAGTTGTAGATTTCGAATGAATGTAATCAAGTCCCCTGAACTGTGGACTTGTTGTGGTAAGATTGCTATGTGCGATCATCAATATGATGATTTATTTTGTTATTAATATTGCCGGGTTGTTTATTGACAAATTGTAGTTAAGCTTGTGAAATATGGAGATAACATTGAGTGAATAGAATGTTCAATAGAGCAGAGGAAATGTGGAGTAGCATCGCTTGGAAAATACAACATATTCAAATGGTACCTTGAGCTTCAGTAAGGAATTTATAATAGAGGAAAATCCAACAAATAATTAGATCCAAATGTGTGGTCAAATTGATGATGAGAAATTGCTACCAGGGCGTAAGTTAATAAAACTCTATAGATTGAAGATTCGTGTGAATTATGAAGCAATCACTGCATTTTATGAGGGATTGTGGGTGTGGTAAGATCATAGTTTTGTTTTGAATCCGTGTTTATTGTGGAAAAAGGTAACTCTCAGATGACAGAGTATTGACCTCCGTGATTTTAGTAAATGGGTCCATTTTAGTGTGGATTTTATGAGATTTTCTGATAGAATTGATTGAGCACAAGACCCCAACGATTTATTCAATTATGTACTCAGGTCTGCATAAGGAAAAAGTTGATGAATTCTTGTTTTGTTAATCGATTTATGGTAATGGAAAATATCTCGCTGAAAGCAGAGTCTCTACTTTTGAGTAAATAGTTTATTCATTTGTGAAATATGGAATGTAGTGGTTTAAAACATGAAACCTAGAATAAATATACTATCATACCCCCATATTGACCCTTATAATATTTTGGGCTATAATGTTAATATTGTATGCATATTATGTATGATTCCTAGTGTGGAGCTCAAGGCCAAGGCCCCGCTAGTGAATGCTCGACCTTGAAGAGGCAAGTATTGGATATTGTGCTACCCATGTGCTAATGAACCATGGGAATTGTAAATATGCATTTTAATATAAATGCCCACAAATAGCTATGCAATGCAACAAGATATGGGGGCATGATGTTTACAAGGAATTGGGGGGGGGGATATTCAAACCCTTGAGCTAATCAAGTCAAGCCAAGTGTCAATGAGAGAACCCATGAACCCTCAACTACCCATGTTGAATTTTGTGCCCAATCATTCATTTCTCCCAAGAGTTGGTTGAGGTAGTTAATTCCTTGGGGAATGGAGATGTATGGCTGTCCAAATTCGAGTATGGGCAAGCCACCCTTCCTAGAAATTCATGTTTGGCTTCTTGGGTAAGAAAAGAACCACGAAATTGCTCCCCAAGCCATTCTTGACCCATTAGTTTTGCTTCCTCACGAGTTTGGAGCTTCTTGGGCGTTTTCCTCCATTTTTCTAACTGGGAAGGGCATTTTTGTTTTGGTTAACAATGGGGAAGAGAGTAAATCGATTTGGGGGTTTTATATAGGTCATTTTGGTGCACCAAATGCTCATACATCTGTGGGAGAAATCGGTTCTCTTCCCTGGGGTTGATTCCATCTTCCCACAATCCGTTTTGGGTGTGCCACGATTTGGGGAAAACCCATGGACCCGAATTTGTAAAATCCATTGTTGAAAATGTGTATTCATGCCCATTTTTTGAGTTTGCTGTGTGTAAAAGAATGTTGGGGTTGAGATGGGTATCAATTGCTTTGGATGTGCTGAGATTGAGAGTCTCCTTTTCCTTGTAGATATCATACCTAGCTCGGGGGTGGTCTGTGAGTGCTGAAATAATACAGGCTGGGCAGAGACCTAAGGTTGGGTGGAACGTTGCAGCGACATAGCTAGTTGCTTGGGACAACATTATAGCAAGATGAGTATTTTATTTTATTTTGTTTTACTTCTGCACTGTTTTTTTTTTTCCTCGGAAAAAATCGTAATTTTATTTCAAATAGATGAACAAAATTACATTCTGCACATGTAGTAGAATCATTGAGATCCCTACATTGTCACATATTTGCTGTCCCATATTATCATCATATCTGATGTCCCATACATACATCAATTACATAACTACTGCTGATATAACCCACATATATCCTATTACATAAAATCATATACTGTAACAGAAATGGAAGAAAGTAACCAACATTTGTCAACATAAACTGAGCTATTGTTCAATGTTGTGCCTCAATATCCTCATGAAAGGATCTGTGATAATAGATGAAAGTGCCCCCAGGAGAATGAATAGTAATCCTCCATGTTCCAAGGGCTAAGTTTTGTTGCATTGCTTCCTTGGAGAGCTGATCGGCCAACCCATTTCACTCCCTGTAAACATGTGCAAATGTAATGAGATTAAAGGACTGCTTTAACCGGATCACCTCCTCCAGGATAGGTAATAGTACCATCACATGACAATTAGTTGTCTCCTTTGCCCAGTCTATAACTAGCATGGAGTCGCCAAAAATCTGTAGAGATAGGCAACCTTGTTCAAGTGCAAATAACATCAGCAGCTTAAGAGACATAAGTTCAGCATAGTTATTTGATCCTCTCCCCAAACCAGCCACGAGATGAAAGAAATGGGTCTCATTTTTGTAAAGGACTCCCCCCCCGCCACACACCGATTGATGGCCTAATGAAGCTCCATCAAAAAAGGCCCACGGCATGGATTTGTCAAACAGTTCCACACGCACAGGACGTGTTCTAATCGCTTGGACTGGTGCCTTGTAGTGATTTAAAACCGCCACCGCCTGAGCCACTACAGACTCCAACCGAACTCCACTATCGTGAAATATAATCTGGTTTCGGGTGATCCAAATCCCCCAGGCGAATATGCACGGGAGAGCCCGGATGGGAGATGACTTATATAAAATCCACCATGAATGGAAAGCTTCCAGTACGCTCTCGCCACTCCACCTCACCTTGATATCCGTATAATTGCAAATATCATCCCATACAGCCTGTGAAAATCGACAATGCACAAAAAGATGAGCGATGGTTTCTTCCGCAACCCTACAAAGTGGACAGATCCCCAGACCCTGGAGGAATCCTTTTTGCAGTATGTCCCAGGTAGGAGCCTTATTTTCCAGAATAGCCCAGAAGAGTAATTTTGCTTTACCCGGACACCTTAACTTCCACAGATATTTCCACCACCACACCAATTCCCTGTTGTGAACTTCCACATTCAGCTGTATATATCCATTTTTTGGTGAGTAAATGCCCGAGGGATGGTGATCCCAGATAAGTTCATCAACCCTGTTGGTCAGTCTAATATTAGTAAGTCTTAAGATTAGCAGAAAATCCTCCCAATCCCCCTGCAAATTAGCAGAGATCTCAAGTCGCTGTGCAGAGATCCACCCCTGATGCTAAAGAGTAGATGATCCCGGATCCTCTATATCAGCCAGATAATAACAACCACGAGCAGCCAATAAAGTCCTCAATTCCACAGAAAGAACATGACCTCCCCTGCAGCCAACCCAAGGGTCCAGCCCAATATGGAGGAGAAGCCCATTTCCAATCCTCCACACTAATCCAGAACCGACCAAAGAAAAATGCTGCACCACCGCTTTCCAGACCACAGAGCAATTTGCCCTCGACTTATTGCATTCGAAAAGAGTAAGAGGGGCAATATATTTATGATATACTACTCTTGTCCAGAGACTCTGTGTATGGATTAGTCGCCACGACACTTTGGCCCCCAAGGCTTTTGCAAACAGAAAAATATTCTTTAACCCCCATCCTCCCAGTGCTTTTGGGACAGCAATTTTTTCCCATCTGACCCACACCAATGCACGAAGCTCACTCCTGCACTTCCAGAGAAAGGAAAAACACAACCTCCGGATCTGCTCCAGTACTCCAATGGGTATCCAAGCAAGAGACATCCAATACACCGGAATTGCTTCCAAAACATATTTAACCAGGACCAGCCTCCCAGCCCGAGAGAGCCATTTATGACTCCATCCATGAAGGCGCTGTTCTAATTTGCTAATAACCAGTGCCAATCATCCTTCAGATAAGCATTCGGTTTCAAGTGAAATCCAAGGTACTTTAATCCATCATCAATATCCAAAGTCCTAAAAGGTAGTTTGTTAGCCAATCTTTGAATCTCCTGCTCGGTTAAATTCGAGCATGTGATAGTAGATTTGTCAATATTCACTAACATACCCGTTGCAACTTGTACTAATTGGAGACCTTCAACCACCTTATCAATATCCTGCCGCGTGCCATCACAAAATGTCAGAATGTCATCAACAAAAAGGAGATGTGTAATAAACAATACCTGAGAAATGGATATGCCCCGAAAGGATCCATCAGCTTTAGCATTCAGAATGAAACGGCTGAGTCCTTCAGCAACAAGGAGAAACAGTAGCGGAGAGAGGGGACAACCCTGTTGAAGACCCGTTCCCGCTTGGAAGAATGGACTAGTAGATCCATTAATCAGTACTGCAGAGCTCACCGTAGTGAGGCAGGCCATAATCCACCTAATAAATTCGTAGCAGAACCCCAGGTGAGTTAGAAGCATCCGGATATAAAGCCAGCTAACCCTATCAAATGCTTTAGAGAGATCAATCTTAACCACTGCACCCTTCTGCTTCTGCACTTTCAGAGTGTGTAATCCTTCCTGGGAAACTCCAATGGCCTCATGAATTTGGCGACCTTCCAAGAAGCCAAATTGCTCACAAGAAATATGCTTAGACAAAATATTCTTGAGTCTCCTCGCCATAACCTTAGAGATGATCTTATAGATACAATTGCAGAGAGAAATAGGTCTAAATTCATCAAAGCTGTCAGGCTTGTCTGTCTTCGATATAAGAGCTAAAAAGGTGGAGTTAAAGGGGCCATGGACAAACCCAGCCATTCGCGATTCTTCCACCACATTCAAAATTTCCTCCCCGAAGAAGTCATAGAATCCTAAGAAGAATTCTATGGGCCAGCCATCAGGCCCCGGGCTTTTATCTTTTTGAAAGGACTGCATGACCATCTAGAGCTCAACCGGCGTCACCTCCTCCATCAGCAGTCTATTATCTTCCTCCGCCACAAAACGAGGAAAAAGATGCGTCACCCGAATAACCTCAGCTATGGAGGCTCCAGGTTGTGCAGTGAATAAATCGCCAAAATGTCTAACACCCAACTCCGCTAATCCATCAAAGCTGGAGACCTGTTCCCCACCTGCTGAAGATAGTTCCCAAATAGAGTTTGTGAATTTTCTCCCCTTAGCATACGCTTGAAAAAATTTTGTATTCTCATCACCGCACTGAAGCCATATCGCCCTACTTTTCATTCTCCACAGCTCTTCTCACTCACATAGAATCACATTCCTGCGTCTCTCCCTCTTCTGCACTGTTTTAATTAATGGATGGTTGTTCTTGATATGATGTCAATGCATGTGAAAGGTGTGCGGATGATGTTTTACTCTGCTATGCACATTTTATTTGATTTGCATCTACACACATATGCATTTTATTGTAATGCCATTTGTTTTATTCATGATGAATGGGGCTAAGTTTTTTTGTAAAATCCCATATCTTAGTGTCATGATCCCTTCCTTGCGTTGGACCAACGGGAGGGGACGTGACATATACCATCTTGCAGATTGTTTGTGTATGGAGGCAGAGTTAAACCTTGGTATTAATGTATGCAACATGTGGATGTGCTTAGCACTTGGAGAAATCAATAAATGATGTTCTCAATTCATTTTTAGAGCAAAAGACGTCTGTAAATTCAAATTGAAAAGTTGAATTTTGAAGGAGATTATGGGACCATAACCCACAGAGTATTGGAAGAATGGTTTTTGATGAATTGCAGGTGGTGCCTACATCATTTTGGTATCAGAGCAGGAGAATCTTGCGTTCCATTGAAGATATAGATATTGAGTTAAACCGATTGAAGGGTGGTAGAGTGTGGTGAATCAACATAAGATCCAGACAGAGGACTAAATTAGAGAATAAATTCCATCAAAGGAAACTGGATAGATCTAAAGAACAGATTTAATGATATCTAACAGGTAAAATGTTTTTGTACTTTATATTGATTTGATTAAAGAATTGATAACTACAGGTTGACTTCTTGGAGAAAGAGTCTAAGAATACAGAGATGTACTTTACTTTTTAAGGGAAGTAACTCTTCGTAATATTCAAGGGAAGTACACTTTGAAAAGAGTAAGTCAGAAATGAATATTCTGGATAGTGAAGGAGGAAGACGAGGAGAGATCTTGTAGAGATTGCAAGAGAGAAATTACAGCTACAAGACAAATCAAGCCAGAGATACATAATTGGGGAGAATTCCTTGAAGCACTGGTAAGTGAGCATGATAGTGAAGGAGGAAGATGAGGAGAGATCTTGTAGAGATTGCAAGAGAGAAATTACAGCTACAAGACAAATCAAACCAGAGATACATAATTGGGGAGAATTCCTTGAAGCACTGGTAAGTGAGCATGATATTTTTATTTTAAATTTGCAAGAGTATATATGTATTCTTGGCAAGTAGTAGCTAAAAGGGAAAGTGTAATTGTGAATCATAGCCTGGAAGCTATTATAGAGAAGAACAAGTGAAGCTCTCAAGTGAAGAAACTTGTGGCAGAAAGAACCTTGCAGCGAAAGGAGGACAATACATGTTTTCAAGAGATGTGAGAGAGTTTGCAGAAGCCTAAGAAGAGTAGAGGAAGCTTAGAAGGTTCCAAAGGGGAGAACTAGTGAAGTACCAAAAGAATAAGCTCAGTAGAAAGAAGCTTGGTTAGGGAGAGTGACAGGGTATAAAATACTTGTCATAGCAGAGGCTTGGTTGTAGTTCACAGTGAACAAGGAAGAAGCTCACAAAAGTAGAGATGAAGGTGACTAATGATAGTCATGATAGGGGTTCAGAAAGAAGCCACAATCAAAGAAACGAAGATTCCAAAGTAAATGGCATAAGGAAGAGGATGAGTGATGAAGAGTTTGACATAGAAATTGTTGAGATGAAGGCACAACTTAATGTGCTAATCAAGGAAATTTTTAGGGGCAAAATTTCTCTAATTGGCTATTTTTGGGGTTTTTTTTCGAAAAAAATTCGTTATTTGGTCATTTTTAGTCTTTAATATCGCCTATATTTACATAAAATATGTTTTTTTATCATAATATTCTCCAAAATTTATAATTTTAAGTAGTAAATTCTATGTTTCATATTTAATATTCGCCTACCAATCTATATATATGTTTTTTTCAATCCAAAAGAATCTCCTATAATACTATACTTAAGTATAGTATTATAATCCTTAAAAAATACCCTGGTGCTAATAGAGTTGCTACAGAAGAATAAAGAAGATCATAAATGTGGATGGGCAATGATGAAGGTGGCTAGATGGCCTATTAAGTAGTTGATTGCAAGAAGGCATATATACATGTTGAAAGTTTGGTTAAAGGAAGCATACAAACTCAAGGAAATTGAGTATGAACATAAATATTTGGATGAAGAAGAAATTTGTATTAGTGAGCCCAAACAAGGTTCAATCCTAGGAGAGGATGATGATGTGCTTAGACTATCACAAGGAAGGGATGTCAGTGACATCAAATAAGGAAGGAGAATATGTTTCATTTCAAACTAATTGTTTGTGGGATTGTGTAATTATAGGTATCAAAGATAATGAAGCAGAACAAATACAAGAAATTGTAGAAGAAACATAAGTTTAAGAAAATAAGAACTTTTCTTATGAAGAACAGACGATAGCACACTCTGGAGATGAGCAGTCTCAAAGAACAAATACAAGAAATTGTAGAAGAAACATAAGTTTAAGAAAATAAGAACTTTTCTTACGAAGAACAGACGATAGCAGACTCTAGAGATGAGCAGTCTCAAAGAATTGTTATAGGAGAAGAAAGCCCAACATTTTTTTATGAAGACAACCAATAATTTGTCATGAAGGAAAAGGAGACACCATTGTCTCATGCAATCAAGAATAGAAGAAGGTTGACTTATGAGTAGTCATGAGGGAATTTACGCAAAACAAAGAATTTTTCTATGGAATAGTGATAAGGTTGTCAAGAATGTCCAGAAAATTTCAGGAGGTGAACTAAAAGAAGCCCATATGCATGACGAGACATAAAACTACATATTTGCCAAAGACAATTAAAGAGAAGAACAAGTTACATTGGAAATTGAAAATGAATTCGAAGGATGCCCTGAAGAAAGTGTTTTCTGTAATATGCTTGTTAAATGTGCATGTATAAATAGAAATGAGGATAGAAGCAATCAACCTTCCATGAGACGACAAGAAGATTGGACAAGGAAACTATATGCCTTGGATATTTGTAAAGGAAAGTGGGAGAGAAATCCTACCACTCTCACACGGTACCTTATTGAAATACTGATAGCTAAATGGAAGAGAATGCTCCAAGGTGACAAAAAATATGATAAAAGAATAGTTTGGGACAACCAATACAATTTCTGGTTTAATGGAACTGAGAGAATGCCTTACCAAGTGACAAGTGACAAGCATCAAGGAAACAAATTAAAGCAATAAGAGATATAACACAGAGAGGTCGAAGACAATATGAAAGAAATATGAAAGAAATATGAAAGAAGTAAAAATCAGTATAAATATTTGGTGAATGAAACATCAAATGGGACCACAAAGCCTTATGATTTTAAATCTAACAAATTGTGTATGATTTGATCCAGGAGGATCTAAAAAGGACTAAAAATTAAAGTTCCTGGAACTCAGAAATTGATACTAGATCAAAGAACTCGGTGAGATATTTCTAACGGTGCAAACGGCGCGTCAAACGGACCTCGGATGACAAAGATATTGAAGTCTGAGGTTTGTAAGAAACAAAAAAAAATAGGTTGTAGGCTGCCACGTGGCAGCACAGTCAATAAGCTGATGTGGCAGGTGGGACCCACAGTTGATGACATGTACCAATGGCATCTTGACACTGGCAATTTGTACACACAGTTGCCATCCACGTGGACCAATGGTATTCCAACAAGTGCCTATCGGCAGCACATAGGTTTGAGCCTAAGACGTCCCATCCAATAGTTCAGTGTCTTCACCAACTCCTCTACAAGATTCCTTGTTATAGTACATGAGCAAGGATTACTTTATGCTGTGCTTAAATAGAACTTTGGTCGGAGTTGTTATAACCATATTTTATATGGTTTGTTTTATATGCCACCACATGGAGCGCGCCACCATGTTCCATTTAAACTTTGGACAACGCATTAAAAGTGGGTTACCACATATAACACATACCCACGTTAATTAACAAACTTTGATTAAGATTTTAAAGTGGGTTTTTAATATTGGATAAGCCACGAATTAAATGGAGGATGCTTGGGATATTTATACCCTTTTATGGTGGAGTGTGCCAAGTGGGTAGCCCGAATGGAGGATCATGGTTAGTATATGGTATTGTTTTATGCCATTTAACTTTAGGCCATGCCATTGTTTAGCATATGGTTACTCATATCATGAGGGTTGTTTGAACATGAATTTTGGTTGTAATAAGCTTTAATGGTATTTTGTTGGTAATATTAAGTTGTAATGCCAAATTGAGGGGAGTAACCATATGTGAAACTCTAATTATGGAGCATTTGACTTAACCTTTTTTATATGGGAAAATAAGTTGTAACTAGCTCAATTGAGAGGTTATGTTTGGATTCACATGTCTTATATGACTATGGGAAGCCACTCCTATTTAAACCCACGCTAAGTGCATTGTGGGGGCAGATTCATTTGGTGAAAGCAAACCATTGGAGAGCTTGTGGAGAGATTAAGAGAGCCATTGAAGTTATGTAAGCTCATTGGGAGTCATTGATGCTAGGATAGCTTCATGGATAGGAAGCAAGGAGGTATTGCTTATGCTTTGTAACCCCATGGTGGGTAAGTCTATATCTTGATGTGAGAGATCGTTGCTCAATGTAAAGAAGGGATTTAGCCTCGACTAGGAGATCTAAAGAATCGGTTCGACGAATTGTCGGATCCAGAGACATAGCCCTATGTGGGTGAACTCCATTATCAACGCTCTTGAATTTTTGGTAATGTTGTGTTTATGTCTGTCATGTCCCAAATTTTGCATTGGGTCATAATGGCCTAATCCCATTGGCCATATTCATGAGAGTTTATCAAATTGATGCTAAAGGTCAAATAATTGCCAAGGAGGAAAATTACTAGTTTCCTAGGTCTGGGGTGGAATCTTTGGGATTTGGAATAAGCGGGATAATAAATTATGTTTTCACATTAGAATGGAATAAATATTTAATAAAGGAGCTAAATAAATATATACAAGTGAAAATCAAAGTGGCATTTGATCATGAAGACACATGGAGGAAGTGGGACCTACATATGGGTAGATTTCCCCACTACACTTGGCATCATTTTCTCACCAATTCAAATTCAAGGTGAATGGTAACATACTTGGGGGAGTTCAAAATATATTATTCATGGCATGACTCATCCAAGGTCGAAATATAGAGGAAGAGTAACTCCCATGGAAGAAGAAGAGGCAATTTGGTGCTAGTGGGACACTTGGGCTAGATTCCCTAGCTCTATGACAACAATGATGAAGATGCTATGACACCTATGACACAAATCAGACCTGAAGGCTGACATATGACATATATGACATGTCAGGGCTAAAAATAGCCTCCAAGAGGGTGCTCAAGGGAGTTAGGGCAGCTAAGATGCTTCCACATGTGATTTTGTGGAAGTGGGAGATTAGGAATTGTTGTACAAGTGGCATTCTTTGGAATCTCTTCCCAACTTGAGTTGGCATGAGTCTCTTGGAAGGAATTCGACCCATGGAGGAAATTAGAAGTTTTTAAATGTCAATAACAAAGAATGAAACCAGCTTTTGATCATTTGAGAAATTTGCAATTGCATTTGTGAAGCAGGAGAGCTAGTGGATGACTAGTTTCCTTAGCCAATTTCGAGGGTGAA
The DNA here is from genome assembly GCA_027924585.1 of Larix kaempferi. Taxonomy (NCBI): domain Eukaryota; kingdom Viridiplantae; phylum Streptophyta; class Pinopsida; order Pinales; family Pinaceae; genus Larix; species Larix kaempferi. Next base: position 2,566,228 of record BSBM01000101.1, on the reverse strand, counting down.
ATATTTCCATCCAAGTTGGTAATTGGAAAGGCCATTCAGACCTTTCATTTGGAGCTTTAATGGAGTGTTTATTTGCAGGTGTAAGCTACAGGGAAGCTCATGGTTTCTTCTAGTGCAGCACACTCTCTCAACCATTTCCAGTTTTGATGGCATATTCTTGACCCTTGAGGGAGGGCATTTTTGGTGAGCTCTTGTACTCTTTGGGAGATATTCTCATGATATATTTCTATTGTAATATGATTAATATACTCTTTTATTCATCTCCATAAATATTCAGGTCGAAATACCAAGTGGATATATGTAAAATGGATTATTAATGAGAAAACAGTGACCATTTTCCCACTAGATTGATGTATGCCAATGTATTGATGATGATTTTGAATGGAAGAATATTTCTATGATATATTTATGATGTATGGACTTCCATTGATGAGTATTACAAGTTTCATGTTCAACACTTAACCATTTGGATCCATCTTGCTTAGTTTTATTTTATTTGAAGAAGATTTCATGTTATTTCCCCCAAGGTCGAACTAGTGATTTTTGCTGCTGTTTGGGATAAGGTTAGAACAGACTTAATAATTGATTAATGCTGCACATGAGACCTAAATAATGTCCCCCATACAGCCCCTACCTCTGTTCAGAATTTCGAGTGAGTTTGGAGGCATTTGGGGAGTCATTTTCAGTACTTACCATAGGGGGATTTGAACCCCAAATTGCTAGTTAAATTCCATACTTTGTCCAGAATCTTAAACTAGCTTGCAGAAGTATTTTTATGGTCATAAATCATCCATGAACATCATAATAAAGTACAAATATCATTCATACACCTTCCCTAAATATTTAGAGGCATTTGGAGCCCATTGGAGACCTAGAGACCAATACTAGTCAAAGGGAAATTACTAGTAAAGTTCCCTACATTGGCTAGAATTGAAAGAGGATTTGCAGAAGTATTTAAAAGGTCCAAAAGCATCCATGAAACACATATTTATTTTTTTACATCATCCATATACCTTCTCATAATATTTGGGAGCATTTGGGGCAAATTGGAGACCTATGCATCAAAACTAGTCAAAGGTCGAATTTGGGGAAAAAGTGAAAAATTGGTCCTTTCAATAAAATTCTTAAAAAGGGACATTAAAATGTCTCTTATGATTCCTTTTTATCATGCATGTTGGATTAAGTAAATGTTTTATGAGCATAAATAATTTTGATTAAGAGCACCACATAACATTGCAAGTTAGTGCACTACCAACAAAGACATTGGAATATGGATGTTAAGCCATAAATATGGGCACATTTCCCCCTATATTGTGGTTCATTACATTAGTTTTGATGTCGGATTTGGTCCATTAGTGGTAATTATCATTAATATGGTTATATTAGTTATGTCGGTTTGGGTTAGTTAATTGGGATTGTACCCCTTAGTCTTCTATACATATGAAGGAGACCTTTCATAGTGTCTTGTATTGTCTTGTGTACTTAGTACATTGTGTAAGGAGGTTTCCCCCTCAAAGAGGATTTTTATTCAGCTATTATCTCCAATCAAGTCATGGAGTATTCTTTCTGATCTATTTCTACTCTTTTTATACTCTTTTTGGAAAGTTGTTGCATAACATTTGGTATCAGAGCTCTTTCCTCGGCACTAGGTTCTTCAAAACGAGTCATCTTGGAATTTTTGCAATAACATTTTTTTGACAAGGATTCAAATGGTGAGATTAAAAACCCACTTCAGAAATAGACCGAACTATCTGTGATCCGAAATTCATGTCCTGATATTTCACATGTTTGGATATATTGGCATCAGAATCTAGGGTTTTTGACTAGTCCAAAAACTAGTCTAAAACATGTGTTCAAGGGAAAAAGGTCATATCTAGAGAATGCCAGGTCCAAATTGAGTGAGACCAGTTGCATCAGAAAGTGGATGGACCAAAGTATCTGTGGTAGAATTTTCAGACTCAGATACAAAATATTGGACCCGTGGCAGTCTGTACAAGTTAGATATTATGAAAGGACAAAAAAAAGAGGTGTTGGGAGATTCACAATATATTTCTATTGGAATATCAGAATTAGGTCAGACCCACGACATCAGAAAGAGGACACAGAATACTACAACAAGCCAAAGTTTCAGACCCAGAAGAGCCTAAAGTTGAATTTTATCTCAGTTGCAAGTCATATCTAAAACAATCTTCCAATCAAGGTTTGAAAATGTATGCCATTTTTAATTTTGATTAGAAGGATCTATTTGTGGGGACACATAAGGTTTGATATCTATTTATATTGTTCAAAATGCCACCAAAAGGAATTATAAAGTCTCACACTCCAACCAAACCACCTGAGGATCCATCCTTGACGTATGTTGAAAGGGAAGATCTATCTTTTCGAGTGTCTCAGTTGGAAGATATGATTAAAGGGTCTGTGAAAAAAGTGGATTTGGATCATTTAGAGGAGAAGTTGAATAAAATGGAGGAAAATATGAAGGGTTCGGTGAGGACAACTGATTTACTCAATTTAGAGGAGTAGTTGAACACTATTGCTAATCTCATTCAAAATTCAAGGGATACTCTTCCTACAAGTGACGTGGTGTTCCAGGATACTATGTGTAATGTACCCTCTCGTGGTCCCAATGCAAGGAAGGGAACATGATGCCAATTTGGGGCTTTTACTTAACTCAACCCATTCATTGAATTCACAACAATTAAAAATCAAATGTGTGCAGATGCAATTTAAAGAAAACATGCACATCGGAATAACATCATCCACACACATTACATGATGCCATTGAATTTAACACAATCAACAAATTAATGCACTTGCATAAGTAATTACACATAATAAAATACTCATCTTGATGTAATCTTGTCCCAAAAAACTAGCTATGTCGCTGCAACGTTCCACCCAACCATAGGCCAGTTGTGTTCATCAATTCTCTCAACACAACTGCCACCCCCAAGCTGGGCATGATTCTTACAAGGAAAAGGGGACATTCAAGCTCATGCACAGCCAAAGCAAGAGATACCCATCTCAATCCCAACACTCACTTACACACAACAAACTCAAAATTGGGCATGGATACACATTTCCAGCAATTGAATTTACAAACAGGATGGCCATGGGTTTTCCCCAAATCGTGGGCACACCAAAGTGGACTGTGAAAAGGGGGATTCAACCATAGGGAGAAAACTGGATTTCTCCCACAGGTTATGAGCATTTCAAATTTCCCAAAACGGCCTCATTAAAACCCCAATAGAGCTCCCTCTTCTTCCAGTAGCTCTGCAACACAAAAACGCCCTATTCACAATTGAAAAACAAGGAAAACACAGGAAAAACATGGAGGAAAAACGCCCAGGCAGCTCCATAAACGTGAGAGAGGCAAAATTGCTTGATGGGTAATGGCTAGGGGAGCAATTCATGGCCCTTTTCTTGCCCAAGAAGCAAAACACGTTTTTCCATGAAGGGTGGCTTTCCCATACTTGAATTTGGATAGACATACCTCTCCATTCCTAAGGCATTAACTAATTCACCCAACTCTTGGGAGAAATGAATGATTGGGTACAAAAGTCAACATGGGTAGTTGAGGGTTTTATGGGTTCTCTCATTGACACTTGGCTTGACTTGATTGGCTCCAAGGGTTTGAATATTTCCCTCCCAATTCCTTGTAAATCATGCCCCTATCTCTTGTTGCATTGCATAGCTAGTTGTGGGTATTTGATTTAAAATGCATATTTACATGATATCGAAATTCCAATGTGCCTGGCTAACACATAAACCATATGCATCAATAAATCGATGGAGGGGCCTTGGCCTTGAGCTCCTCACCACGATTTTATAACAATATTACATAATTTACAATATTAATGCAATAGGGTCAAGATGGGGACGTTACATTCCCCTCCCCTTGGAATAACACTGTCCTCAGTGTTCCAATACTTAGGAATAAATACCCACATTACACATGTCCAAAATTCACACAATGTGGCAGGTCTGTCCTATGTTTCATCTCTTTACTTTGAACTTTCAGGATCAAGTCCTTTGGATTCCACAAGCTTCTCTTGTTGGATTTGATCTTCCAGATCTGCAGGTGGGCATTGCTCCACAACAATCCCTTCCTTTAATTTACCTTCCAGTTGAGCTACAGGTTTGGAATTTCCTGGATGCCATCTTCCTTGCTGTCCTCGTAACTTTTGAGGAAGATTCTCAGCTAAAGCAAAATAGCTCTTGGTCTGCTGCCATGATCAATGTGCACAACTGGTTCTCACTTTTCTTTTTTTTTCACTAGCAACACTTGGCTAGTACAAGCTGCACTCAAATGGCTTTCAATGTCTCACCTGTGAGACTCATCACGGCAATTCTTGTTATGACAAGCATAGAACAATATTAAAATTAGTCAATTATTTTCCCAATTGACATGGAATGTCCATGCTTTACTCATGAGACTTCCACACGTTTCATGCTTTTCCAACATACACATGAACTCATTCATGTTCATCCTTTCACAAAAAAAATAACTATTTCAGCATTCACAATTCGTTTCAAGCAATTAAACACAATCTATTTTCAGCCATGTCATGCACTCAACAATCCTCTGTTTCTGAAATGCATCAATCAAAAGGGAAAGAGAAGAGTAAGAGTTTTCCCCCTCTTACTCTTGTTCTAGTCCGGAGCCACACCATCACTGTGGTTTTATGCTCCTTAGCCTCTTTCACTTTAATGTGAATGCTTGTCTTGCCCTTTCTTGGCTTATATGACCCTTAGTGTTTAAGGTCTGTCTAAGGCTTTTCTCCATCAGGGAACCCTTCCCCATTGTTGCCTACAGAACCTTTGGCTGCTATGACCCACACATGTCCACTAGCACCATCTTTCATTACTGCTCATATTGAGCTCCTTAGGACGATCACATGTCCTCATGCATCCCTATGATGCCTTCGTAGTCCTTGCTTCTAGCAATACCTAAACTCAAACATTGAATTAATTCACATGTTTAGTTTATTTTCATAGGGTTTATCTCTAGACAAGAGTTTGAGAAAAATATAACCAAATCATATACACACGTATATTCATAAGCAAGAAGTTGTAAGGTAACCAAATACTTATCTGCATTGGATGTCTTTACTTTATTTCACAGGCTCCTTCTTCGCTTTATAAGCCTTGGATTTCCCATGGATACAATAATGAATGTTGGGCCAGCACACAGGCTACTCCACTACATCATGTAGTTAATGCCCAACCCATTACTCTCTGGATTTATCAAGCATTTTAGCGCCCAACCAGTTACTCTCTGGATTTACCAAACATTTTATAGTTATTTTAGGGTCCTTGCTTCCTGCAATGACCAATGTTTCCAACAAAGAAACAATAGTGTATCATCCTAGCTGTTAGAAAACTTATACCTGAAATATTCATTATTCCAAGCAAGAAATAAATGAAATTGAATACTTATATGTATTGTGCATTTCCTTGCTACTCCACAGGTTTCCTTCTCTGCTTTACAAGCCTTGGATCACCTGTGGGATGGATGCTTGGCCAGCATACATGTTGCTCCACAACATCATCTGAATAGGCAATGCCAACCTAGTACGCCGACTGGGTTTATCAGGCATCCCTAAAATCAGTATGCTAAGCCAGTACGTCGACTTGGTTTATCAAGCATTTAAAAAATCAGTATGCGAAGACAGTATGCCGACTAGGTTTATCAAGCATACAAAAACAATTTCCAAGCCAGTTCTCCGACTGGGTTTGTCAAGAAATAACACCCTTCACCAATACTGCCACAACATGCAAATAGCTAATGCCAAGCAAGTACACCGTTTGGGTTTGTCAGGAATCCAACAACCATTCACCAAAATTTCCAAATAACCAATGCCAAGCCAGTACACCGACTGGGTTTATCAGGCATACACCAACCATTGCCACAACTTCCAAATAACCAATTCCAATCCAGTACACCGACTGGGTTTATTAGGCAATAAGAACAAAATAATATGATTACGTGGCTCCTTCTCTTATGCAAACCAGTGGTTCCCTCCAGGAACTCCATAGGTGACTCACTTGACTGCAGGCTAGAATGGTCCCCACAATACCCACTCACACTACACAAGGATGATACCCTTTTTCTGCTACACAGATCCTCGGGCCTATCCATCTCTTCTAGTGTCCTTTAGTGTGAGCGTAGAAAGGTTACCACTGCCCATATAGTCCTCTTGAGTACTTTCTCTTCACATAGCCCCTTAACGTGCAAAACCAAATTGTATTCGTATAAGCTGACAACACAAGAAGGATAAGCAGGCTCATCAGTATTGCTGCTAAAAAATTGTAATCATATTTCATAACATTCACTATCAAGTATTGAAACACCAGGAATGCATCCATTCCCTTAGGGTGTAGTCAATATTGACAACCTCAACAAAACCCAACACCCAAAAGGTATGCATCCCTTTCTGATGTGAGTCATGTAGGCCCTAATCATACTCAAGCAGTCTGGAATAATAATAAAACATGCTTTGCATTTTAAATCTAATAACCAGACATGTATATTCTTAGTTAGGGTTACAGAATACTCATTCGTTTCACGGATGTATATTTTCTTCATTGGTGAAGAATGGGGGCTCCCTTCTTTGAGTCAACAGTCCTTCGGGTTGCCACCCCAATCTTTTCATGTTCCATAACTCACACATGCCTTCTTGGCATAACTTTACTGTCTCACTCACATGCTTTACCAACATGTAGTTCGGTTGAGACATTATCAATATGGTGTTTCACTTGAAACCCATTTCCAAAGCATGAGATCCTCCCCATCTAGTTTGGCTTCTGCAAGCCATCACACATGGTCTTCCTGCAATGTGTCATCCTGGAACACTTATCAAATAGCCAAACAGTCAGCAACTTTTAACAATTCAAATCTGATTGTTCCATAACCAATCAAGGTCATTAGTAATTAAATTCAATATGAATTTGCAATTTTGTCTACTACAGAAATTAGACTTGCAACCATGAGATGGTTAAATCAAACAATTTTCAGATTTGTTTCATGCATAAGTTACAACCATGAGAACCTTCTTATAACCTTTGGCTTCTGCACATGGTAGATCCCGGTCTTTACTATGGACTTATCCTCATTTCCATACGTAAGACTTTTCCACCTGAAAACTAAAACTTCAATCATCCAAACACATTGTGAGTATCTATGCATATGATCATTTCATTGCCACAACAGTCACTGAAGTGATCTCAGAATTATAACACTCAATAATTCAAACACCTTCAGCTGTTAGCATTTGAAATGCAATGAAATATATACATTTCTATATATGCATCATCATCACAATAAAATTACAAGACACAACCATACTATCCATGTAATTTAAATAAACTGTAAATACTCATTACTTCACATTCCATGTAACTCTGTCCTTCCAACAGAGTGCTCTGGTAGCCCATCACATGTCTACCTTCTTCATGCAATATTTCTCCTGCATTCATAGCAGCTCATGAAATGGTATCATGATTAACAATAGTCCACCATTTCATCTATTATATAACTGCATTGAAACATATATATGTCAGACCCATGCATTCACACAACGCGTCTCAACATGTGCACCCACACATATGCATGCACATTCACAACATTTACATAATCTTTTAATGTGCATTCACTCAATACATAACCCCTCCATTCAACCTTGCATTAATCCATGAATACTATGCATTCCAACATATTATGGCCTAACCATACTTGTCTCATATGGCATACACTACAACAGGACCATAAGTCATCACTTGCTTTGGTTGTTAAGCTCACAACCGACATACACAAATGGCATGATATAATTTCATATGAATGCATTGAGATTTCTAAGAACTATAGGGTGCAAGGCTCATTGCCATCACTTACCCACACCTCACCATACTTGGTAGGTTGACATTCACATTCAGGCACTCAATACCACATGCAAATCGATCAACATAGTTAAAACATAGTTGAAGGGATCTTACCAAATCCTCTTGCAACATTCATGCAATTAAGCACAAATAACCATTACATGCATGGCTGTTATTAACATCACTTGATGTTACCTGATCAGTTGGCCTCTTACCAAGGCTACTCAGTCCTTTTGCCAACATCATGATCACGGATTTGTTGCACCATCCTCTCTTCATAAGGTTGTTGGTCTCGTGCAACAATGTCATCAACTTCTTTAGCCATGCTTTGATTGTATTTTGTCCTACAACCAATGCGGACACAACTAATTATTAGCAACCGCCAAAATTACCTCAAGTGGCTCATTGCATATGTAAAACCTCACTATTTTACCAATATGCAATATCATATTCATGCACAAACATTTTCACATGCACTGTGCAATGCTTATTAATGTGCTATCTGGTGCATATTCATTTCATCTATGTAATCTCTTGCGTTTTCAACATTCTTATGCCATAGTTTATATGCATGACAATTTCATAATTATAAATATGATAGCAAAACAGGGGTTAAGGAATTATCCCTTTCCAATCCCTCATCGTAGCATGGAATCCCTCTTCCATATCATAGTTGGTCCGATTTCCTTCCATTCATGCAATTATAGAAATTGCCCATATTGACAACAATTTGCTTTTGTCAAAACAACCATTGGCACTCTTTTGCACCAAATATCTATGATATATGTGGACCTCATTCAAATTATGGTAATGTATCCATGTTCTCCTCAGGATAAGCTTTCCAACGCCTATCCCCGTGCTCCATTCCGATCCAGGACATGGAATTTACATTCTTCCAAAAATGCAAATTTTGCCCAAATTTCTGCACTTTTACACAGCTGCAATTTATTCTGAAAGGCCAACCTCGGCTGCTTGTAGAAGCAAATTTAGGAAGAATCATGAAAACTTATCTACCGAGAGAAGGTAGTACATATAACAAGAAACACTCGAAAACCTTCGGATCCCTTTTCTGATGCACCAGTCAACTTCTATAAAATTCGGGGTTTGGGTACTTTTAACTTTTCACCTTTTCCCCAAAATCTCAAAATTTGGCCAAAAATGGCTATCTCCCAATCTATGCATTTCTGGAAAATATTCGTCTAACGAAAACTAGCTGTCTTAATGAGAAGATGAAATTTCTAGTTCAATAAAATTTTTGATTCCAACATCTAGGGTCACTTTTACTGTCCACAAGCTTTTCAAAATCCCGAAAAAGTGGCCCGGAACAATGCTTTTTGGCCTTCAGGTTCACCCTGACTCCACACCCTTTGGGGTTCGGCTCCAAGATTCCAAACTTAACACTGTGCCTGCTCCATGGCCACGCCATATCAATTTCGGCTCAATCCGACCTTCCGTCAAGCCTTGGGACACCGTCTTACAAAAGTCACTATTCTCCATTTTCTGTCAAATTGGAGCATACTGGGTTTGGGACCCTCTCTAGTTCTTTCATGGCCTTCGTTAATGGCCTCTGAGCCCCACAGGAATCATCCCATTCTGATCCCGACTGCTCCTTCTACCCAAAAATCAAGTTTTGGGCTCTACACTTTTATTTTTGCTCCTCCCATCGCTGGTCGTGGCTCAACCTCTGCGACTGTCGCTGGATTTAACCTTAACTCCGCCGACCTTGGCGCTGTATTTAATCTCATTAAATATTCAAGGGATACTCTTCCTACAGGTGATGTAGTGTTCTAGGATACTATGTGTAATGTACCCTCTCGTGGTCCTAATGCAAGGAAGGGAACATGATGACAATCTAGGAATTTTACATAACTCAGCCCATTCATTAAATTCACAGCAATTAAAAATCAAATGTGTGCAGATGCAATTTAAAGCAAACATGCACAGCGGAATAACATCATCCACACACATTACATGATGCCATTGAATTTAACACAGTCAACAAATTAATGCACTTGTAGAAGTAATTACACATAAGAAAATACTCATCTTGATGTAATGCTATCTCAAACAACTAGCTATGTCACTACAACGTTCCACCCAACCATAGGCCAATTGTGTTCATCAATTCTCTCAACACAACTGCCACCCCCAAGCTGGGCATGATTCTTACAAGGAAAAGGGGACATTCAAGCTCATGCACAGCCAAAGCAAGAGATACCCATCTCAGTCCCAACACTCACTTAGACACAACAAACTCAAAACTGGGCATGGATACACATATCCAGCAATTGGATTTACAAACAGGATGGCCATGGGTTTTGCCCAAATCGTGGGCACACCAAAGTGGACTGTGAAAAGGGGGATTCAACCACAGGGAGAAAACCCGATTTCTCCCACACGTTATGAGCATTTCAAATTGCACAAAACGACCTCATTGAAACTCCAATCGAGCTCCTCTTCTTCCAGTAGCTCTGCAACACAAAAACGCCCTCTTCCCAACTAAAAAACAAGGAAAACACAAGATAAACATGGAGGAAAAACGCCCAGGCAGCTCCAAAAAAGTGAGAGAGGCAAAACTACTTGATGGGTAATGGTTAGGGGAGCAATTCATGGCCCTTTTCTCGCCCAAGAAGCAAAACACGTTTTTCCATGAAGGGTGGCTTTCCCATACTTGAATTTGGATAGCCATACCTCTCCATTCCCAAGGCATTAACTACTTCACTCAACTCTTGGGAGAAATGAATGATTGGGTACAAAAGTCAACATGGGTAGTTGAGGGTTTTATGGGTTATCTCATTGACACTTGGCTTGACTTGATTGGCTCCAAGGGTTTGAATATTTCTCTCCCAATTCCTTGTAAAATCATTCCCCCATCTCTTGTTGCATTGCATAGCTAGTTGTGGGTATTTGATTTAAAATGCATATTTACATGATATTGAAATTTCAGTGTGCCTGGCTAGCACATAGACCATATGCATCAATAAATCGATGGTGGGCCTTGGCCTTGAGCTCCTCACCATGATTTTATAACAATATTACATTATTTGCAATCTTAATGCAATAGGGTCAAGATGGGGACGTTACACTATGGAAGATAAAGATAATTCTCATGTTGAAAAACCTTCCATGAATAATAATATTCCAAGAAGAAATTATTTTGGCAATGGAAGTCATTAGGGGTGGTCACCATGGGGTACCCAACTTCCCAAGATTGACATGAGGAAGTTTGATGGCAATGATCCAATACCATGGATATTCCAAATGGAGCAATTCTTTGATCTACACCAGGTTCCAACTTTGCAAAAGGTAACTATTGCATCATTATATTTAGAGCCCGATCAATTTGTATGGTATCAGTGGCTTTGTGACTGTAAAAAGGGCTCTATTGTATCTTGGTTTATATTCACCGAAGAATTGATTGCACATTATGGGGATATTAATAGCAATACCTTCTTCAGCCAGTTAATAAGTCTCAAGCAAAAAGGTCCAGTTGTAAAGCACATCAAACAATTTTAGAAGCTAAGTCTTCGAGTGAAGAATATTTCAGAAGATAATCTGTTGGATCTCTTCATTGGCACCTTGAAGGATAACATTCAACATGAGGTGCATCTCTTTGAACCACCATCCTTGGAGAAAGCCTTCATGATGGAAAGGAAGGTTGAAAGTAAAAATATGACGATGGCTACTAGAAAGAGCATCTTCAACAAATACCGAGAGAATACTGTTACTTCTTCTAACCCACCTCAAAGGTTGACACCTCAACAAATAAAGGAAAGATGAGCAAAAGGCCTATGTTTTAATTGTGATAGCAAGTATAGTAAGGGACATAAGTGTGGTGAGAAGAAATTATTTTACATAGAATGTGAAGAGGAAGAACCAAAAGAATAAGAACCATCTCTAGATGAAGAAATAGAAGGCACTAATTCAGAAGAGATTACTCCCACCATATCATGTCATGCATTGGATGGAATTCGCACTCCTCAAACTCTCAAGATCGAAGGATTTATCAAAAAGAAAAAGGCAACAATGTTGATTGATTTTGTTAGTACTTATAATTTCATTCACTATAAATGGGCAAAATCTCTCAATTGCTTTGTATATCCAGCACAAGAGTTTCAAGTAATGATTGCAGATGGAGGAACTATCAACTGCTTAGGGAAATACCATAATATAAATATTACTATGAGAGAATATGTATTGAATAGTCCAATGATTGCTATTCCAATGGGTGGTGATGATGTTGTCTTAGGAGTTCAATGGTTACAATCTTCGGGAATTGTGGCTTTTAACTTTTAGAAGCTTTTAATGAAATTTTTATGGGAAGGAAAGGAATATGAATGACACAGTATCATAGGGAAACCAAGCAAGGTGATAAGCTCTAATGGTATGAAAAAATTGATGAAAAAGGGACATCAAGGTGTAATTGCACAATTATGCTCATTAGATGTTCAAACATCTAAGCCTCCTATTTCCCCAGATCTCCAAAGGGTCATTAATAAGCATTCCAAGGTATTTGAAGATATTCCAAAAGGTCTTCCACCTATCCGAGATTTCGATCATGCTATTCACTTAATACCAGGAAGTGTTCCTCCTAACATCAGATCTTATAGATACCCTTAATATGGAGATAAGAGTGAAATTTAGCGTATGGTTGAAGAAATGCTAGAGGATGGCATAATTAGGCCTAGCCAAAGTTCTTACTCTGCACTAGTGGTAATGGTACATAAGCCGGATGGATCATGGCGTATGTGTCCAGATTATAGAGAGCTCAACAAGATAACCATTAAATAAAAGTTTCCAATTCCTGTAATTGATGAATTACATGGAGCAATTGTATTCACACAGTTGGATATTTGTTCTGGATATCATCAAATTAGAATGAAAGATGAAGACATCCCAAAAACAACATTCAGAACTCATGAAGGTCATTATGAATTTCTAGTCATGCCATTTGGTCTCACGAATGCACCTTCCACATTTCAAGGTTTGATGAATTCCATTTTCAAGCCTTTTCTTAGAAAATTTGTGCTAGTATTCTTTGATGATATACTAATCTATAGCAAGTCTTGGGAAGAAAATGTTCAACATGTTGACAGGGTACTACAACTACTATAGGAGCAACAACTATATGCAAAACGTTCGAAATGTTTCTTTGGGGTGAAGGAGGTAGAGTATTTGGGTCGTATTGTATCTCATGAAGGTGTCAAGGTAGACCCTAACAAAATTAAATCCATGATAGACTAGATGATTCCCAAAAACCTGAAGAATCTTTGAGGATTCTTAGGTCTTACAGGGTACTACCTCAAGTTTGTTCGAAATTATGGAAGAATAGCAGCACCTCTTACAACATTATTGAAGAAAGATGCATTTTCTTGGACTCCAGAGGCAACTCAAGCTTTTGAACAACTTAAACAGGAAATGTGCACAGCTCCTGTATTGGCCACACCAAACTTCCCAAAAACCTTTATTGTGGAATGTGATGCTTCAGGAAATGGCATTGGCATTGTTCTAATGCAAGAAGGACACCCACTTATGAGAAGGAAATGTTGGAAATACTACATGCTCTTAAGAAATGGCGTCCTTATCTAGTAGGTAGGCACTTCAAGGTCAAAACATATCATGATAGTCTTAAATACTTCTTGGAACAGAGACTATCTTTAGAAGAGCAGCAAAATTCGGTAACCAAGGTGTTGGGGTATGACTTTGAAATCATCTATAGAAAAGGGAAACATAATGTGGTGGTAGATGCACTCTCCAGAAAAGATGAAGATGTTGGTGCATTACTTTGTTCCATTTCCATTCTACAACTAGATTGGATAGTAGCAACAAGGGAAGAATGGAAAAAAGACCTATCTGTGTGGACTCATTCAAAAGCTACAGAATGATCCCAGTGTGTTAGATAATTTTGTGTGTAAAAATGATTCACTATGGTATAAGGATCGCTTATATTTATGCAAAAACTCCCAACTCAAGCAAAAGATCCTTTCTGAATTACATGCCTCTCCTATAGGTGGGCACTCAGGATTCCTGAAAACTTACCACAGGGTTAGGAAGGAATTTTTCTGGGAAGGTATTAAATATGATGTTGAAAGGTTTGTGGCTGAATGCTTGGTTTTCCAACAGAATAAGGGTGAAACAATTAAGATCCCAGGACTTCTACAACCGTTAGACATACCTTGTCAATGCTGGGAGGAAGTCTCCGTGGATTTTATCACAGGTCTACCCAAGTCAGAAGGAAAGAATGCTATTATGGTGGTTGTTGATAGACTCACGAAGTATGCACACTTTTGTGCACTCTCTCACCCTTTTAATGCAAGCATAGTAGCCGCATCCTTTATGGAGACTGTTCAGAAGTTACATGGAAATCCGAAGATTATTGGAAGTGATAGAGATCCAATTTTAACTGGAAAATTTTGGATTGAATTATTTTCCTGTTTGGGTACTCAATTGGCCCACAATTCATCTTATCACCCTCAATCTGATGGGAAAACTGAGATCGTGAACAAGTGTTTGGAAGGCTATTTGCATTGCTTTGCATCTTATAAACAAACACAATGGGTGAAATGGTTGTCTTTGGCAGAATGGTGGTACAATACTTCCGTCCATACATCATAAAAAATGTCTCCATTTATGGCATTGTATGGGTAGTAGCCTCCATCTATCACATATCCCTTAAAAGGAAAATCTAAAGTTCAAGCTGTGGAAGATCACATAGAGCACCATTAAGGAGTTCTGCAGATACTTAAGGACAACCTGACTATGCCACAAAACATGATGAAACAACAAGCTAATCAACATCGTGAAAGGAGTTTTGAAGAAGCGGATTGGGTATTTCTCAGGCTACAACCTTACAAGAAGATGTCTCTGAAGCTATTAAAGAAGGACAATAAATTATCACCCAAGTATTATGGTCCTTATAAAGTGTTGCATAAGATTGGTAGTATGGCCTACAAATTGGAGCTCCCTTCATCTTCAAGAGTACATCCAGTTTTCCACGTTTCTTGCTTAAAGAAGGTAATAGGTGACAAGATCCCAATTCAAACAATATTTCTAGAGCTTGATGAAGAAGGAAAATTCATATTGGAACCTGAACAAATCACTGAAACAAGGACTAAACAACTATAAAATCGGCTATTACTGAGTACCTCATAAAGTGACAGAACTTACCAGTTGAAGATTCAACATGGGAAGATGAATCCTTCATACAGAAGCATCCGCAACTAATCAAGCATTGAGGACAACACTTGTCTGAAGGGGAGGGGCATGTTAAGCCCTAAATATGGGCACATTCCCCCCTATATTGTGGTTCACTACATTAGTTTTGATGTCAGATTTGGTCCATTAGTGGTAATTATCATTAATATGGTTATATTAGTTATGTCGGCTTGGGTCAGTTAATTGGGATTGTACCCCTTAGTCTCCTATATATAGGAAGGAGACCTTTCATTTGAAGTGTCTTGTCTTGTGTACTTAGTACATTGTGTAAGGAGGTTGGCCCCTTGAAGAGGCTTGTTATTCAGCTATTATCTTCAATCAAGTCGTGGAGTACTCTTTCTGATCTATTTCTACTCTTTTTGGAAAGTTGTTGCATAACAAGGGAGGATTCTTCATTCACTTTAATCGTAAGAGCTAATGATTGAATGGTAGTGTGAAGGATATCCCAGATCATGATTGCAGGTTTTGATGAAGATGGACATGCATCTATAGTTTTAGAGGAAAATCATAATATGAGTTTGGTTATGAGTAAAGAAGGTGAACAAATTTCTTTACAAAGTATTACAGAAGGACATCACTAGAAACCTATAATAAGGAATGATGAGATATTCTTGTCTCATTTAGAGAACAAAACAATTTTAATTGCTGAAGACAACCAAAGGGGAGAGCAACTACTGAAGATTGTTACGAAGGATGAAGAAGTCTTTACAAATACTATAAATGAAAAGCATAATGAGGAAGACTATATGGAGTTTGTAAGTTTAGCTCGAAATGGATTTACCGATTTATGTAAAGAGTTGGATCTTTTGGAAAAGAGAAAACATGAAGAGGAAGATAATCTTGAAGCACCCAAAACTATTTACTTCTATGCATGTACAGATACAGAAGAAGATGAGATGAAAGAAGATGAGGTAAGTTTGTCTCATGGAATCAAAATCATATTTCATTTTCAATAGAAGGATACAAGGCATGAAATTGATTTGAAAGACAATAAGGGGGATATAGAACATAACCAGCAGGCTGAAAAACGTAAATGAGATATTCAAGGAAAATCCAATGCGAATGATGAAGCATCAAATTTTATAATAGACAGTGATGAAGGAGATCAAGCAATCATTTTTGTGATTGAAGGTAAGTTACAAGAAGCTAATGAGCAGAGAAATTGCTATGATGAATTCATTTTATGTGCAAAAGATGAAAATCCATCTTTCATACATAAGCCATGGAGAAGATAGTCAAGTGCCTTAAACATCTTTGAAAAGATGTCTCGTGATGAAGAATGGAAACAAAGAGATTATGGGTGTGATGAAATGGAAATTGAGGCCATAAAATTTTTCGAATTCAAAAAATTAGTTACAAGTGAGCAGTGCCAGTAGCATGTACTAGCAAGGGAATAAGTTGGACATGGAGGTTGATGAGATGTGGACACTGATGATGAAGAATGTTCCTAAGAAATAAAATATTATAGTGAAAAGTATAGTCAGGGACAAAATACTGTTAATTGCGCAAGTATTCATCAACAAGACAAGTGGAGCTTTGCAACATAAAATTTGGAAGCTTGTAAGGCTCTAATGACAATAGTCAAAGATGATGAAATCAAAATTTATGGATAGCCATAGAACAAGTTTTGGGATCAAGGAGGTTTGAAGACATACAACACATGAACAAGAGTCCATGAATATTTTCTACTATGGGAGTCTGATGTAGTAGCATCTTCTCATTCACAATTATAATGATGATCAAGACTAGGGGTCTTGAAATTTTCCAAGGAGTTTTCTTTGTAAATTTAACATTAGAATTCTAGAGGAATCTAATTAAATTTTTAATGTTATTCAAGGGATAATTCATGTAACTAAAAATATACCTAGGTGGCAGAAGCTTGACGAGATCTCAATTAGTGAGTCATTTAAAGATAGAGTCAAATTTCCATCTTGAGAGTTAGTTGCAATAAATTAGGAGTTGGT
This sequence comes from Larix kaempferi, assembly GCA_027924585.1. Classification (NCBI taxonomy): domain Eukaryota; kingdom Viridiplantae; phylum Streptophyta; class Pinopsida; order Pinales; family Pinaceae; genus Larix; species Larix kaempferi. Next base: position 2,549,168 of record BSBM01000101.1, on the reverse strand, counting down.
TAGGGTTTTGAAATATGGAATCTTCAAATTCCTTTTATATCTGTAAGATTGTGGTCATGAGGGTGTGGCCAAAATAAGAAATATTAGGCCAAGAAAAGATAAGTGGTGTCTTCCCTCATTCCTCCGTATTGTCCATATATGACATTTAGAGGTGAAGGTGGAATATATCTAGAACAAGTTTCAAAAGGTGGCTTACCAATGGAAGTGTGGACTACTTTGTTATAGGAGTGTTGAATAGAGATCAAGTTTGCATCCCAAGTCTTCGGATACTTTTAATTTTAACCCCTCAAAAGATGCACCAAATTCCTATTAAATACTTATGTCTACCCATCTTTATGTGGATGAAATGTTGTAAATCTCTTTAACATCGTGTCTATTTTCTCCCAAAGTGTAGTCATGAAGGCACTAATAAATTTGGTATCCTTGTTTGAGATGATGCTCCTGGGTATGCAAAGTGCACCCATACTCGTTAAGGGATCATGTTTGTTTCTTCCTATCCTCTAATGGTCTTTTTACAAGGGATACGTATTGTTGAATATGTTAACTACCATAAATATATATTCATGTCCCTTCCTAGTAGTTGGTAAACCACCCACAAAGTCCATGGAGATGCTCTCCCATGGTCTCATAGGAACATGTAAGAGATGGTACAAACCTTGCTTCCTATTACTAGAATTTCTTTTACAAGAAAGTATACATCATCTAGTAAATTTTGCTACATCTTCTTGCATTCTAGGCTTGTAAACATACCTCTAGTATTTTGCAACTATCTTCCCTACACCAAAATGTCATGCAAATTTGGAGGCATGTGCCTCTTTAATAAGCTATAATCTCTCACCTTAAGGAACACATAAATTTTCTACCTTGTAGAGTAACCCATCCAGGAGATAATATTCAACCATGATGTCGCCTTACTCTACATGGAATTGGCCCTACAGTTATTGAAATACCTCCTTGAAGTCTTGATCTTTTGTGTCTTCCTCCATGTATGCATCATGGATGAAAGGTTCCATGTGCATAAGAGTTTCCAAAGTTGTAATAGTGATTGTAGGTATCCTTAACAAGTTATACAATTTGATGAGAACTTTATACTCAAAACGAGAACTCTAACCATAAAAAATCACATTTTTGCATAAAAAACACCAAAAAACAACCCCGAATAAAAAAGTGGTGCTACCGGTAGCACCACTTTTTTTTGTGATAAAATTATAGACATGGACGAAAACAATCATTATTGTTTTTTACAAGAACTTTAAAATCAAACCCTGAATTGAAAATTAATGCTACCGGTAGCACACTTTTTTAGAAAATGGCGTGATTATATCATTGTAACATAATTTAAAATTGTATTTATTAATTCTCTTAGCAACACTATATAAAACTAGCACTGAGTTAAACACAAATTATTCAAGAAATTATATCACCTCTCTTTATATAAAATAAAGAAATTTATGATATTATTTATAGTAAAACCATATATTAAACCATAAAAGGTAGAAGTTATGATATTCAAACACACAGGGGAAGAAACACAATATACTACAAAATGAAAAATTCAAAGAACGAGAACTCTAGCCATAAAAAAATCATATTTTTGAATAAAAAACACTAAAAAACAACCCCAAAACAAGCCATGGGTGGTATCATTGCAATAAAAACCCTAAATCGACCCCCAGATTGAAAATTGGACCTTCTAGAATTAAATAAAAAATTCCAAAAAATGAAAATTAAAAAATTAAAAAATTATTAAAAATAATTAAAAACCAAATTAAAAATAATTTCAAAAATAATTTACAATTTAAAAAAAAATTTTAAACAAAAAATTTAAAAAACTCCAAAAGAATGTAAAAAAATAAAATTTAAATGAAAATAAAAATTAAATTAAAAAAATATAAATTTAATAAAAAAATAACATTTAAAAAAAATAAAAGCGCCTTGAACAAATTACAAAAAAAAATAAAAATATCAATTTTTTTTTTTTTGGGGAAAAATAGTTCTAAATAAACAAAATTATTTTAAAAAATTTAAAGAAAATTTAAGAGAAAAATGAAAAAAGGCTAAAAATACAAATTTAAAACCAAACGTTAAAAAAAAAAAAAAAAAAAATTTCAATTTAAAATACAATTTTTATATGTAAAAATAAAACAAAAAACCTAACCTAACCTACCCCCACGTCCCCCCTTCCTCCCTCCCCCGCCTCCCCGGTCCCCCACGTCCCCCTCCCGCCTCCCCTCCCCTCCCCCTATCCCCCCTCTCCTCCCCTCCCCCTATCCCCCCTCTCCTCCCTCCCCTCTGCCTCCCCGTGCTAGCTGCCCATGTAACCACTTTCGTCGGCAGCACGATTCTCTGAATCACGCCATCGTGAAAGGGTGAAGCAAGGAGCAGATCCGCTCCTTGCTCCACCCACGCGTCGCCCCTTCCACGAAGGTGGCTACGTGGACAGCTGGTGGGGTGAGGGGAGGGGGGGGGGAGGGGAGGGGAGGGAGGAGAGGGGGATGGGAGGGGCAGAGGGAGGGGGATGTGGGGGGAATGGGAGGCGGGGGAGGGAGGAAGGGGGTACGAGGGGTAGGTTAGGTTAGGTTTTATTTTTATTTTTAAATTCAAACGTTTTATTTTATTTTATTTTTGTTTTGTTTGTAATTTTTAATTTTTTTTTTTAAATTCATTAAATTTTAATTTGTTGTAATTTAAAAAAAAAATTGTTATAAATGTGTATTTTTTTTAAAAATTTGGATTTTAAATTTTGTTTTTTGGTGTTTATTTTTTATTTATTTTTAATCTTTAAAATCTTAAATTACATAATCAAAATAGTTGAAAATACATTAAAATGGTTGAAAATGTCTTTATTTTCTACTTTGTTTTACAAATTTCCCCATATAATTACTTTTTTAAGATAAAAGTTCAAAGAAAAAACTTTGGAAATATATATGTTTTTCATTCTATCTAGCTTCTAAATTTTTTTAAAATTTGAAAATTTACATATTTATTCATTAGAACTAGCTACTAAATGCATTTTTTTTGTAAAAGTTGAAAAACACATTTGTAAATATTTTTTTATTTTTATTTTTACCAAGAAGTTTCAAAATCGCAAAAAAGGGCTCAAAATGAAAAATGGTGCTACTATTATACACACTTTTTGAAATGAAGGTGAAAACAAATATTAAAATTGACCCCCCAAAAAGCGATAACAATGACGGGTTCTCGTCAAATTTTATAACTTGTTCCTTGAGATGATCTCTTCCATTGTATTTGTACTTCCCTTCTTTTAGTTGATGATTAGATGGAATTACTGTAAGAATCCCATCAACTTATAACTCCAATCTTGTTGTAGCTTACGCTGGGCCTACAAATACTGCAACTATTGGTGATCAATGCAAATGATTTTCCTTACCCATCAGATAGTGCTTCCACTTCTTAACAAATTGAACCAAGGCATAGAGTTCCTTATAATATGTATGGTAACTCAAGACTTTGCCATGGAACATTTCGGAATGCTAGCATACTGGCCTCCCTCCTTGTATAAAAAATTCTCCCATAACATACCAACTTGCATTTATCTACAATTCGAAAGGATTTTGCAAGTTACTCAATACAAGAATTGGTTCCCAAATGATCATTCACTTGATCTATTCAAAGGATTTCTATTGATTCTTCTCTCAGTGGAACCCCTTGTTGTTGGATTTTATGACATTGAGAGGCGCAAACCCAACCAAAAAATAGGCTATAAACTTCCAAAGGTATTGTGATTACCCCCAAAATCTCCTAAATTCAGTGGCATTTGTTGGGGTTGGACACTTAGTGATGGCCTACATATTTGTAGGATTAATCTTGAGTTCCCCTCTACCGATAACATACCCCAAATACACCAATGACTATGATCGATAAACTTTTTGAATCTGATTGACTGGTAGAACTCACATTTCTTCAAATTAGCCAGCAATTGGTGCTTTTTTAGAGTCTCTAACACCTATTTGAGATGTGATATATTCTCTTCCCGGGTAGCACTATAAACCAATATGTCATCTAGATATGCTATAACAAACGAATCTATGAAAAGGTGTAATACATCATTCATCAAGCACATAAATGTTGTTGGTGCATTAAATAAACAAAATGGCATTACTAACAATGCATATAAACATTTCCTAGTCTTGAAGGAGGTATTTCAGGTGTCTTCTTCCTTCACTCACATTTGGTGGTATCTCGATTTGAGATCCAACTTGGTGAAGTACTTGGCATGTTGCAACTGGTCCAAGAGATCATCAATCCTAGGTAGAGGGTACTGATTCTTTAGTGTGATTTTGTTCAATGCTCTGTAGTAAATGCACATCCTCCAAGTGATATCCTTCTTCGATACTATGATGATAAGTGATGAAAAATATGAGGTGCTTGGTCGGATCACGCTTTGCTCCAACAACAACTACTTCTTCACTTCATCTGCTGCTTCTATGACAAATTGTCTGTATAGTATGATGTTCGGCAATGGAGAATCTAGAAACAGATGTATCTCATGCTTCACCTCCCTCTTAAGAGGTATCCCCTTAGGATCCCAAAACACTTCTCTATATACCTGGAAAATATTCTCCAAATAATGTTTCTGCTCTTTGGTACATCCCTTAGAGATTCCTTCACTTTTACTGATTCACCTTCTTATTGATTTTGTCTTAATAGAAGCAATGTAAACTTCCTACTTGAACTAATAATATTTTTCACTTGGCTGGCACTTACCAGAAAGATCTTCAATTTCCCTTTGTGTGCATTGATGATGAAGGATTTCCCTTGATCAACTGGTATTGGTTGGATCTCCTCATAAATATTGCATCACTCATATACACGTAGGGGATTCTGAACACTACACTACAAACATATAGGGGTACTACGCACTTCATCAACATACTCCGCGCTTATGGATAACTTTATCTTGCACTATTTTGTGACTCTGAGTTCTGCATCCTTATTTTCCCATCCCAATGGGTAGGGACTGGTATGATCATGTACTTTCAATCCAAGCTTATGCACCAGATTCTATGCTATGAGGTTTTCCTATGATTCAAAATCGAATATAGTGTTGATATTGGTCTTCTTGATCTAGATCTTGATGTGGAAGAGTTCATCATGTCTTTATGTTCCTTAGTGTGAAGCTTATTCAGATTCACCTCCTTCTACACTTTGGTACAAATAATATTCTCATCCACATCTGAGCTACTTTCTAACTCCTTGCTTAACTCCGTGGCTAGAAGGTTCTTCTTCTTGGCACCCTTCTTGTGGTTCTTTGGGTTTATCTGAGGATGTAACTTCCAACATTTGTCTTTAGTTTGTCCATTAATGTTGTAGTGGTTACAGTGGTTTTTTGGATCCTTTCACTGATGTTCCATGGCTATATGCTTCTTATCTTTTCCTTTCCACTTCTTATTACCCTCCTTGGTAGCATCTTGTCTCTCCTTCTGTTTTGAACCACTTGGATTCTTCTAGCCTATGTTTTATAGGTATTGTGCTTGTACACATGCTTCATCAATTGACATGGGCTTGAAGAGCATCACCTTCCTACGTATGTCACTATGTAAATCCCCCTTAAAATTTAGGAATACATCTGGGTTCTTGGGTGAATGTTGGAGGGGCCTAGGTCGGCCTGTCGACTAGGCCCTCCGCTCGACCACTTTGCAGCACATGTCGACAGGTCGCGTCGACTAGTATAGGTCGGGTCGGTTGGATAAACTGAAAGACGGTTATGTAACTGTATTTGCATATATATATATATATATATAGGCTGGTGAGCTGATGTACTAGTTAAGATTGGTTCTATGACTGTATTCTACTCTTGCTGGTTAATATAAAGGCTTGTGTTCTCTCTATCTGTCTCGTCTCTTGTATCTATCTCATTGTGTATGCTTGCTTATAATATGTAATGTGTCTATGGTAACCACATGAACCTAGGGACTACAACATCTGGTTCCGTTGCCAGTTCATGCATGAAAAATAAATAGCAGCATGACCTATGATTTCAGAACAGGAGATTAGAGACTGGTGGGAGAAGAAAATCGTGAATTATCTGCAGAACTATGCACGACGTAACAAGCTGACGATTAGCCAAGTGAGAGATTGATTCTTCTCCAAGACCCATGAGCGATTTGTAGAATCTGTGCCGACCGCCTTGAAGAATCTCTTGGATGAATAGACTAGTTGATGAAGCAGAGCAGAAGCTATTGTCGAAGCTGATCAATGGAGGACGCACGAATCTGTCGTAGTGGTGAGAAAAGATTGCAGACAATTTCTGTGAGGAACAGGCGATTGAAGATCGATTCTTGGTAGACGACATAAGAAGAAAGTTCTTCACCGAATTAGCTGATCAATTTCTGTGTTCTCTACCAACCTTATTGTTCAAATTTTTTATCGACAAAGGTGTTGCACATATTGTCGAAACAAGACCGTTGCTACTCTTGTCCCTTCCGAACTCTAACTGGAAGGAGAAAGAATGTAAGTGGGAAAAATTTGCAAAGGAGCACAAATGGGAATTTTTCTTGAACAAATGATGGTCTGCACTTCCCCAATAATGTAGAAACTTTTAGGCTGGAATTGGGGGGTGATGAAGCATGCTCTGATGTACCTAGTTTGATGAAATTCGACATATGACAAGATGACATGGCCAACAGTGGAAAAAAATCCGACAAAGACAGACTTTTGATTCACAAAAGCACCCAAGATATTTAGAAAATTGAAATAGAAAAGAGGAGGCAGCGGTGTGAAGAGCTGCGGGAGCATGCAATTGCGCTTTGGAGGACGCGAGGATCAAATGTCGCGAAAGATGCAAAAGGGAATCTTCCAGAATCAAGTTGAGCCCGTGATGATCAGGGTCTCGAATAAGAACTGTCGCCGATGGATGAATACTTGTGGATAGAGCGTGGTAGAGCTCTCCAAGTTCAAATACCTGAAATGGTATCACCTCCGTCTCCATTTCGTTTACCACAAAGAGTTCGGGTGGAATAAATTGTCGAAGAAAATCTTGGTCTCCATGCTGGTCAGTCAGGAATTTGGAGTCGTCGAAGCATAGAAGGCGATGATATTAATAGACTATTAATTCATCGGCCGGAGGAAGGAAACTGGGTATCTTTTCAACCCGAATTTTCAAATAGAATTTTTCATCTAGTGTACTCAGAGCATGAGGAAGCACCCCCATTGCCAATACCAAATTTGAGAGACTCGACAAGCACGTCAGAAAGCTCGAGATTTAGTGAAATCCCGTTCAAGTAGAACTTTAACTAGATTTCGATAGAAGTGGTCGAAGAAGGTAGATCTAGCGATACCGAAGAAGTTATAGTTACTGATTCTGAAGACAGAGAACCAAGTCCAGAAAGACAGCTAATCGAAATTGACAAAGCACCAAGTTCTAATTGTGGAGATAACCCACCCACACCTCCATCAAATTCTCAAAATAATACACCAACAGACATGGCACACACAACGACACACCTTCCGTTCTACGAAGGAGACAAAGACCCAAGAAGACATTGGCTTGTGTGTGAAGCAATATGGAAAACCAATCAAATCACGAACGAAGAAAGACAAGTTGCTCAATTTGTTGGTTCGTTAAGAAAAAGAGCATGGACATGGTACATGGGATACATAGCAAAGTCACCAAATGCAACAAAAGCACAAATCAAACAAAGATTTTTGGCCTTCTTTATAATTGAAGATGCGACATACCTGGCAGCAGAACGACTGAAGACGACAGTCCAAAAGCCGACAGAAACTGTCAAAGAGTATGACAAGAGGTTCAAAGACCTCCTAAGAAAATTAGACTACGAAATTGAAGAAAAACTATTAATCAAATGGTTTATTGCTGGTCTAATAAATAAAATCAGAGTACATGTTCGTCGACAAAGTGTTAATACATATGCAGATGCACTAAAAGTGACACTAGAAATTGAAATGGATGATGATTACCCTTTAGTATCCATGGATAGACACATTGACGAATGCCTTGAAAGCATGGAGCAGGATATCCGAAATATGACGCTAAAAGGGCCAGAATTATGGTGTACAAATTGTCGAACTTCAGGACATACCAAAGATTCTTGTCGAATTGAGGATCGGCGACAAGAAGTGAAACTCATTCAATCCAGATGTTTTTGCGATCTGTGTAAAGAGTATGATTCACATATCACAAATGATTGTCCATACAATCTGAAAAATAAGAAGGCAAGATGGTGTCAAATTTGTGAAGTGAAGACACATACAATTGAAGATTGTCATATGAACTTGAAAAATCGGCAAAATTATCATGCAGTGTACCAGCCAAACTCTGTCGAACAACATCACGATAGAAATACAGCAAATGACAGATTCGAGAGAAATGATGGAAGAAATAACCGGTACAATCAAATTAGGAATGATAGATACCCAAGGTATAATGATTGTCGGTATGATCGGCGATATGACGGCTACAATAGATGCGGAGGATACCAGAATTGTGGTCATGGCAGTGGAGGCCACGATATTCGATCTAGTCGACCTAGCGCATGTTTCACATGTCTCAGTGAGGACTATCGGCATGCGGAATGCCCTTATAAGGAAAGAACTGATCTTAAATTTTGTACAAAGTGTGGGGGAGGAGATCACTATTTAGAGGATTTCCCTACCATGATTGAGAAAATAAATAATAAAAAGAATGTTCATGTTTTATCTTGTATTTCAAAGAATGATATGCTTCGTACAAAAAACTTGCAAATTGTAACTAGGCAAGGCACTTACATTGGTCAAGATAAACCACAGATAAGTAGAATTGCCAATAAAAAAGATTACCCAAATCCTATAAAACAAAAATCTATGTACAAAGATGCATCCGACATATTTCATGACTTAGTAGCACACGAAGATGTCCAAGAAAACCGACAGGAAGTTCTAAATGAATTGCTCAGATTAATTTCAAACGAGGAAGCTGTAGGAAAAATGATTGACCTCTTGCATAAATTAAAATATAAACATGTCGAGCAAAGACAAACTAAAAACATTTACCGACTAAAACAAAAAGAGAAAAATGATGCCGACCCATTAGTCGACCTCGACATAAATGGATACCATGTATGACAAGTCGTACTGGATTTTGGATCCCAAGTGAATATCATGACTCGTGATACCTGGGACCAACTTTGCAAAATCATCCACTGGGCACTTATGTATAGCATTCCCCCTCTAAAGCTATGCCAACACTCTTGTTAAAGTAATAGAATCTTACTAAATGTTAGTAGAGCTAGGGATTAATTCAATGCACAATTTTCATATCATTATGGAATAGATGTATTGCAACTAATGACATGTCCTTTCAATGCACAATTTTCATTTCGTGCCTCTAATTTCATTTAGGTCAAGTGTCAAAAGGAGAGATGGAAAATTCATCCTTGGGCATAATAACCAAACCAAGCAACAAAGTTGAATGTTGTAATTTTTGGAAAGTGTGTTTGGGATAGACCGACATGAGCGCATTGTCCATAAACTCTCATGCAAACTTTTTATGAATTTGACCTTTTAGGTTTTGTGCACTATAAATAAGTGTTGAGGAATAAACATGGTTGGGGGGATGATGGATTTAATTCCAAACTTAACATTCTTGAGCTCAAACACCATGACAAAATCCCTCTCATAGGAGTATTTGGAATTCAATTTGAATATGGACACCATGATCAAGTCTTGGGCGTCTAGGTTTCTAGGTTTTTGGGTGATGAAATTAGGTATCTAACAGTTATATTTGTGTGGATGATGGATGGGAATCTTATGGTGAAAAATGGGATGGTGATGGTGACAACATGGGTAGGAAGAGCATGGTGGTGATGTTCATGGTGGAATGGTGATGGTGACAACATGGGTAGGAAGAGCACGATGGTGATGTTCATGGTGGCATGGTGATGGCGACAATGACCATGGGGATAGTGATAATGAGCATGAAGATCGTGATGGTGCTAGTGAGCATGAAAATGGGCATGGGGATGCAGATATTATGGTTTACTTAGATGGGAGAAAAAAACAAAGAAAACAAATCCATGATGAAACTTGTGCAATTTATCAAGTTGTACCGAGCCTATGGAATTTATCAATCTATCAAGTTATCAATGTATAGCTGCAATAGTCAAAATATTAATGTCAATACTCAATGAGATCACGAAACAAAATCATAGCATACATGTACACCACATACCTATAACAAAGTACTTGATAAAACATGCAAACGACATACCTGATTACCTACCTATGGTCATTCGACTAGACCATCAGGATCACCTCGAATACCAATGGTTTCCTTTAACCTCTTGTGCTCGGAATAAGGCAATAAGTATCATGCCTTTGATGAGTTATTCCTTGGCATTGGTTGTAGCTGGAGGTTTGTGCCAATAACTAAGTTTGTATAATGGTATACAATCTCACCTGGTCTATAATCTTCATATGTATACCCTTTTCTATTTGTTGAGTGGGAAACCTGGTTCAAATATTCTCCCTTTCTAACCATTGACCCAATCGGAAAATCAACTCCCTCAGAGTCCCACAATGGGACATTTAGGGTTTGCTTCGCCTCTAAGCAACGTGCTAGCTAATAGTCAGTGTGCCATGCATTGCGTCTTGAGGCAACCACTGCGTATATGTACCTTGGAGAAAATATAGTTCCAACGTTTCAGTCAACTAATTAGACACAACTAGTTGTCAAAAATATCAAAAATATACACAGCTAATTAGACACAACTAGTTGTCAAAAATATAAAAATATTAATCGAACCTGGTTGTACGAGATCTGATATGTGGTCATAGTCTGGTGAAATACTTGATTGGTCCTCCTCCAACTGGAATAACTCTGTAGCTATCCGTGGAATAATGGGGAGTGATACACAGTCCCATCTATCAACCCAATCCATGGATTCACATTCGTCCCATTCACCACTACTGCATGGAGGACAAAAAAATTATAGTTTCCTTGTCCACATTTCAAGTATAGCATTGTCCGATGTTCTAACTGAATAAAATGCACGAGTTCCTTAGATGGTATTGCACTCATATAACTGTGAATGATCTACATCCACCACCTCCCAAAAATATCTAACCACATATGCTTTCCTGGTTGAGTGATCTTCCTGCCTTCTTGCTCCCTCCCCCATGACTGAAGCACACCATTCAATGATGGTTTTTTCATTTCGGATGATAGGTCCATTTGTGAACTTCAGTTCTTGCTTACGTAATGCAATCTTTATGCACGCACCTACTCCATCATGTTCACCTTTTCCATGGCCGGTCTCAAAATAGTTCCAAATATGTGGCACCTTGTGCCTTTTGTGGAGCATACACAACCATTGGAAGACACATGCATTTTTGAATTGCCCTACACAACCTTCAGACCAAATCCAATGTTGTTCCATTCGTATACTGTTATCCTTCAAGTGATTGTAGAACATTTGAAAGCTGTGTTGTAAAAACGCCAAGTCGTGACACCTGTCATCACTTATGTAGAAGTGATACTCCTTCAATATAACCCTATTGTATTCAATACTATCTGCCCCATGTCTATAGGTGATATGGACCATTAGGCTGACCTGGTCTGAGTGATAGTATTGACTCTGAATCTCATTTTGCGGTTGAAGAGTGTATTTTTCCGCAAAATCGACCACTTACAGGATAGTCCCGATAGGAAATGTATCCCTGCACGTTCTAAATTGCTCATCTTGCCAACGAGCCACATGCACATGCTTTACATACCGTTGTGTCTTTTCAAAGAATTCTTCCATGAAGTCGCAAACCCGTACCTGGTAGATCAACAATAAAGACATTATATCAATAGATTCTTACATATGAAATTGCAATCTGAAGAAAAAATAGTATCCAATAGTTCATTACCAACCTGAGAAGTGACCAATTTTATTTTTTTTCTTTCGTTCCCTCCATCAATATCATATGTGACATATTTGAATGACTGCAAGTTCACCTCCTGCCTCCCAAGTTCATGTTCATCGGTCACATGTATGCATTTTTCCAATAATGCGAATCCACCACACCCTGGGCATGTCCCATCTATGCAAGTTTTTTGATAAAATGTGCAATCGTTTGGCCTGCTGCACAAAATGCTATGAATAAAATCTCTAGATTGCATCAGTGGTAATGTAGCTGAGCATTCCTACATAAGAGTTTTATGCAATAAATGAAAAATATATGTATATGTGTCATAATAGTAACCATACTCAATGTGGTATCGACAACAACATGTGTTACAAATTGTGTTTATTTTAACATACCATGGTTTGCATTTTTCAAAGGATCTTTGGCCCAAGTCAAGTTCATTATGTTCATTCCTAAATATCTCATATAATTCTATTTGTGTCATATCAAGAAAATGTTTAATGTGTGGCTCACGATCCTTTGAACCCCTTCTCAATTTTAATACATCTTTTTGGTTGGTAGAGGGTCTAGTGTTGTCATGCCAAAATGCTTGCACTAATCCCTTTATGCATCAATGAGCTTCATATCAGAGCGTGGCAACTTGCCAATGAAGGCCCAAACATCTGTTTGACCGATTTCAAGTTGTTCTCTTCTAACACAATACCTACGAAGTGTGTTCACATTCAAATTAATAATTTTGGATGTAGGTTTAAGAAAACGAAGTGCGCTACTGTTTTTTCTCACGATTGATTGAGACAACACATGACAAGCCACATTGTGATCCTTTGAGCAAGATTTATTTCCAATTGCACTAAATGCATCTACTAAACTTTTAACAATATGAGAACTTGGTTCTAACTTTTTGGTCATCTTTATCTTTAATGTTCTTCTAACAACAACCATAGACCTAGATTTTAACAATGATAAAAATAATTTGCACTTGTCCCCATCACATTTAGAATAAAAAAAGTTATCAAGTATTTGTCGAATTTGATAAGCAATAGCACGTTTAGACAACGTACCTTCAAGTGAACTAATTAGAGTTTCATCAACCTGTATACGTTTCGGAGTTCTTCGGCGTGCAATTTCTAATGGAGGTAAGGGTGTTGGAACTGGAGCATGTACAACATCACCAGGACGCTTCAGTGTTTCAATATGAGCCTCTTGTCTTTCATTCTCTTGGACGGTCTCCATAACATTTGCTTCTTCCGTTGTAAATACTCCACTCAATGCCTCTCTAACTTCATCGCTTGTATAACCACTGCCCAACAAGTCATTCACTACCATATTCTGAGGTTGACTTGATGTGTGAATTGAAATGTTGGGTGCTTGTTCATCAAATGTTGTTGAAATTGAGGGCCTCTCTAGTGAACTTCTTTGTGTTTCTTGAGGTGGATGGGTAGGAACGACCATGGCATCATCTACGGTTGGAATTGGATGAGTTTCCATGGAATGCTTTCGATTCCACATGTCCAATCTTTTCTTTTCTCTAACTTCTTCCATGGTTTCTTGAGGCTTCTCTTTCCTTTCCGATTTCCTTTTTCGATTGCGTAAATTCCCCATGACCACAATGAGCAATACTAAGAAAATAGATTCTAGAGGTGTGCTCAACTATTCAAATATCCAAATTCTTTCTCAATTGTGAATATAGGTTCTTCAAGCTTGCTCAGTTGTTAATATAGATACTACCTCAATTGTGAATATAGATTCATCAATCTAGCTCAAATGTGAAAGTAAAGTTTCTACCTCACTTGTGAATATAGAAAATTCTTCATTTGTGAATATAGATTCTTCAAGCTTGCTCAATAGTGAATGTAGATTCTTCTTCAATTGTGTTCATATAGATTCATCAAGCTTGTTTGACATTGTGAATGTAGAATCCCCTTGAATCTTGAAATTGTGAATGTAGTTCTCCTCTTGGAGCTTGAAATTATGAATGTAGAATCCTCTTGAAGCTTGCTAATTGTGAATGTGGAATCCTCAATTCCAAATGCTACTTGTAGAATCCTCTTCAAGCTTGTTGATTGTGAACATAGAGTGTCTTGAGCTTCCTCAATTGCCTTGAATCGTGATTGTGAAGTATCCTGCTGTATGGGAGACGGGAAGACAGGAATAGAAAATGAGGGATTTCGGGTATAAACACATTTTGCAGAATTTTTGCACACACAAAACGCGTGCACGTTATCTACGGACAAAACACACTAGCATTATGGACAAACAAAATGCGCTCATGTTTCAAGAATATTAAAAATAATCGTAGGCATTTAATATGTTTGGTGGACGGCTAAATAACACCTACTTGCACAAAGCGAGAGAGCGTTTCGTCGTGCAAAAATGTGCTGGCATTATTTTAATCATCAAAATGTTATTCAATAGTTTCTATGGGTTAGGGTGTTAAATAGGGATTTGTGTTAGGGGCTTAGGGATTAGAGATGGGGGGTGGTTAGTTAGGGGTAAGGGGCTAGGAGGGGGGTTGGAGAGGGGGAGAGAGAGAGAGAGAGAGATTGAAAGAGAGAGGGGGGGGAGAGAGAGAGAGAGAGAGGGAGAGAGAGAGAGGTGTAGAAGCCAGGATGAAAGAGTGAGAGAGGGGGGGTTAGTTAGGGGTAAGGGGCTAGGAGGGGGAGAGAGAGAGAGATTGAGAGAGGGGGTTAGTAATGGTTGGGGGGGGGAGGAAGGAGAGAGAGAGAAGAGGGTGTTAGTTGTATGGAGTGAGAAAGAGAGATGGGAGGTGTGGTTAGAGTTAGGTGGAGGTGTAAGGAAGAGAGAGCCCAGGTTAGTAAGGGCTAGGGAGAGGAGGGAAGAGAGATAGAGAGGAGGGGGTTCTGGGATAGGGGGAGTAACAGAGAGATAGAAAGAGTATGATGGTTAGAGATGGGGGAGAGGTTAGGGAGAGGGAGAGGGGGTTTATATAGAGAGAGAGGTGTAAAACCAGGGAAGAGAGAGTAATGACGATGATGATGAGGATGATGATGAAGACGATGGCGACGACGATGACGATGATGATGATGATGAATATTATGATGAAGATGATGATGATGTTGAAGATGGTGATGATGATGATGATGATGATGATGATGATCATATTGATGATGACGTTGAAGATGATGGTGATGATGAAGATGATGAAGATGATGGTGATGACGACCACAATGATGATGATGATGATGATGATGATGAAGATGATGATGAATACGATGATGAGGATGATGAAGATGAAGATGATGGTGATGATGATGATGATGGTGATGATAAAGAAGAGGATGATGATGATGATGATGAATCATCAATCATCATCATCATCATCATCGTCATCTCCATCTTCATCATCATCATCATCATCATGTAGTGGTAGGGGAAGGGGGATTAGAAGAGAGCGAAAGGGGGAGAGAGAGAGAGAGAGAGGGAGAGAGAGAGAGGTGTAGAAGCCAGGAAGAAAGAGTGAGATGGGGGTGTTAGTTAGGGGTAAGGGGCTAGGAGGGGGAGAGAGAGAGAGACTAAGAGAGGGGGTTAGTAATGGTTGGGGGGGAGGAGGGAGAGAGAGAGAGAGGAGAGGGTGTTAGTTGTAGGGAGTGAGAAAGAGAGATGGGAGGTGTGGTTAGAGGTAGGTGGATGTGTATGGAAGAGAGAGAGACTGAGAGAGCCCGATTTATTAAGGGCTAGGGAGAGGAGGGGGTTTTGGGATAGGGAGAGTAGTAGAGAGATGGAAAGAGTAGGATGGTTAGGGATGGGGGATAGGTTATAGAGAGGGAGAGGGGGTTTACAGAGAGAGAGAGAGAGAGAGAGAGAGAGAGAGAGAGAGAGGGAGAGAGAGAGAGGTGTAAAACTAGGGAAGATAGAGTGATGACAATGATGAAGATGATGGTGATAAAGATGATGATGAAGACGATGATGCTGATGAGGATGAATATCATGGTGAAGATGATGATGATGATGATGAGGATGAATATCATGATGAAGATGAAGATGATGATGATGAAGATGGTGATGATGGTGATGAAGATGATGATGATGATGAAAATGATGATGATGAGGAAGATGGAGATGACGATGGTGATGATGAAGATGATGATGATGATGAAGAATATGATGATGAGGATGATGAAGATGAAGATGATGGTGATGAATATGATGATGATGATGATGATGATAAAGAAGAGGATCAATCATCATCATCATCATCATCACCACCACCATCATCTCCATCTTCATCATCATCATCGTCATCTTCATCATGATCATGATCATGATTATCATCATCATCATCCTAATCTTCATCACTATCATCTTCATCTTCATCATCATCGTCATCATCTTTATCATCATCCTCATCACCATCATCATCATCATCATCATCATCATCATCATCATCATCGTTGTCGTTATCTCTATCTTCATCATCATCATGATCATCATGATCATGATCATCATCTTCATCTTCATCATCATCATCATCACCATCTTCATCATCATCTTCATCTCCATCATCATCATCATCACCATCATCATCATCATCATCATCATCTTCTTCATCATGATATTTATCATCATCATCATCATCGTCTTCATCATCATCATCATCACCGTCATCTTCATCTTCATCATCATCATCTTTCTCTCACACCCGTTATCTACATCTAACACTTGAAAACATAAATTTGTGAAGATTATAACATGTGTGCACTATTTAAATACACAACGCTAGCGGGTTTTGTGCATATGAAACACATGCGCATTTTGTTTAACATTGAGTGCATAAACAATAAAATTTGAATTTATATAAACGCGCGCGCGTTATTTGAATTTAAAAATAATGCGCGCGCGTTCCAGATTACGTAATCACCCCCTCCTCCCGCGCCCGCGTGTCAGTCACACTCCTATGTGGTTGGTTCGGGCTTACCAAACCTGTGCTATGGAATTTACTAAACCATAGCTAATTAGACATTTCCACCATTTTTCTCAATATGCCTATTTTTCACCACTCTCTACAACATGACATATATGACCATTATTGACAAAATTTTAGGCATAGATATAATTTTTTATGCATATTCCAAAAATGTATTTTTTAAAAAAAAATATTGAGATTTTCTATTTATTTCCTAATTTTCTTGTGTCATCACTCCTTAAGTCAAAAAACATACTGTTAGTGTTTATTCCGTAACTTTTTTTATTTCATAACCATTTTTAAAAATAATTGTATACTGCACTAGAAGACACCGACCTCCATATGCTATAAAAAATCCAAGTCGAAATAACTGCATTAAGACCTTCAAAGGCCGCGCCCACATTTGACGTATCGTTCTCGAAGTTTAATCACTTACATAATTAAAAAAATTTAAAAAAAAACATTAATTTTGGAAAAATAGCGCTACACTAGTGCTACGGGTTCTGTACATGTCTACCAATTTTTGTAACCCGAAATCGTCATTTAGGCATTGAAAGACTTCACCCACAAAAACATATACCTTATCATTTGCCAAAAAAATAAAAAGTGACTGTTAGAAAACATGAAATTTGACATAGTTATGTAAATTTTCAATACTTAAAACTTATATATCTTGTGCAAGTATCTCAAAAAAAACCAAGTAAGTTGAGGGATGCCTGATTTTTCAGTTTTCTATTTCATCTAAGGCGCCAAAAGTGACCCTCATTAACTTGACCATACTTTAAAACTTTTCTTTTATACTTTAATACTTCTAATATTTACCGCTTACCAAGAAGTGATACATCATGTTGTACTAACTTAAAAACTATAATAACATTTTTTATTTAAATGTCGTTTTTTATAGTATTGAGCCTACCTAAAATGAAAAATGTATCACTAAGAAAATCATTCTTGATAGAACAATGTCACTTAAGATGAAATAGCTTGTATTATTGTTAATATCATGTTATTTAAACAAGTCTCTTTTAATCGTCTAGGTTTTCTTTTAACTTATAAATATTTATTGCACCACACTTTCTCTAAGGAGATGGTGAATCTGTGGAAGATCCACAAGCTGTGAGATCTAAATCATGTTTGTGAGTAAAATAAATAAAACATATTATTTAAAAGTTTGTGATTAAAATAGATAAAACATATTATTTAACAAGAACAACTTTGATTGTGGACAGATTACGAGTTGCTCTGAATAATGACTTTGGAAATTGAAAATTATAGGGAAGTTCTGATGCATGTTTGCAGGTGTTGAGTTCAGATGTCTATTTGCTTGAGTTGATATTCATTATTTTTGTTTTGTTAAATATGCCATGTAGATCTGATGAAGGCTATACACTCAGTTTTGACGTTTGATATTTCTGATGAAAGTCAATGTGTTATTTTAAAAAAAAAATTGTAAAGAACATTAATGCACATGAAGGGTTGCTCAGCACTGATTAAGAATGTGCTTTTCACTCTGTTTTTAAATAGAAAGTGCCACTTTGGTTTTTTTTTGTTTTTTTAAATGACTGTCTTCTACTTTAAAGGATGTGATTGAATTTTTTGAAAAATGAGAGATCATTCGTAGTAAAGGATATGATGCAATACATGAATCCCAGTCTGCTACGAACGATTCAAATTGGGAGGAGTATGGTTATCTTAATCAAATGATTTATTATGCGAATGCAGATTTATCATGAGAAAAGAAATAAGCATTTATGTACATTTACATGTTAAAAGCTATATATATAAATAAAAGTATTTTATGTGAATGGTTTTTTTATTAGAATCTTGCTAAAAAATTAATTTTAACCTACAAGAGTTGACACGGTATTTAAATAAAATAATAAAGTATTATGTGAAAATAAAATTTATAATGTTGACTTTAGCTTAAACATCAAAATTTAAAAGATATATAATCAGATTAATTAAAACTAAAATTAATGAAACTTGGATAATTGGATACTTCTTGGAAACTTGCATACTTCTTGTCTTGGGATGCCATCTAAGTTGAACCATAATTAAAACATGATTTACATATAAATGATTTAATCATATAATATAGATATCTATATTAAACCAATATATATCCATCTTAACTCTTGATCTACAATCTCTAGAAATACAAAATTTGAAGAAAAAGTTACACCTTGAAAGATTTAATCCAGGTTAATAAATCTAAAATTAAGATATTTCTAGAAATACAAAATTTGAAGAAAAAATTACACCTTAAAAGATTTAATCCATATTAATAATCCAAAATTAAGATAGATCTATACTAATCTAGAAGAAAAAATATTACAACATAACATAAATATCATTCACAACCATCTGATATTAAACCAAGTAAATAATTGGTCGTTATAAATCCAAGAATAACAAAACTCGGATCCACATGCATAATCTTAGTCAGTGCATGGTCAAAGTAGAATATACAAATATATTGAAGGCTCAGGCTCTGATTATTGTAAAACATTTCACCTGCGCACAATCCATAATCAGTGTGGGCATACTACCAATGAATGAAATGTCCATTTAAATTCAAATGAAAGAAATATAATTAGATTGAGGAATGACATGGTCTTTACCTAGTTGAGAGGTGGGCATGTGAATCCGGGAGGAGGGGTAAGGCCGCATTGAACAAAAAGCTCCAGAGCCAACGGGAGCATGACATTGAGGTTGAGCAGTTTGAGGCGAATGGTTGTACAGAGGCACAAAGCTGCCTCCAACTCCAGAACACCTGCCAAAACCGGGCAGCACTGGTTGACAACAGTGTCTCCAATGCCTAAGTGCGCCAAACCCCCCAGCAAATTAACGCAGGCTCCCAGTTTCAATGCATCTAAAGGACATGATGAGCTTCCTCCGCCTGATCTGCCACCTGCAGGGCTATTTCCTCTACCTGGGACGTTAGGAGTTGTTGCAGCAGGAGGACAATTATAGCTACCGTTTGCCATGACAAGCGTGGGCATGGTAGTTGTTGCACCAATCATGACAATAAGAAACAATGCTACAGCTTTTCCCATCCTCAATCAAATCTGGTGCTTCTCCTTCTTCTTATTGAAATAAAGATGAAATTCAATCAAAGAGAAGAGAAAGAAGCAACCGAAACGATTGAAATAGTTGCATGTTTGAGATTGAGGGAGATGGATTTTATAGCAGCTCTGTCACCGCACGATTAATTCGATATAATTGCACTCACATATTAGCGGCTCTCTGTCACCGCACCATTAATTCAATATTATTGCAGTCACATATGAATGATCATTACGATGTAATCATAAATCATCTCCTCCTTGGCAAAATTATGGTCAGTAGTTATGGAAAATTATGGCAAGTATCACGTTGATAGTTTCCTTTTTCGAACACAATTGCAACTTCCTTACGACTTCAAATCTTGTCGGTCACAGATGAGGTTTAACTTAACTCGGAAAACCACATGCCCTGAAATTGTTTTTCGTTTCATATCAAATTGCATTAAAAACTCGAGTGTGACATGCAACACGAACGGTTATGTGAACATTGCCAGAACTCGAAATAACAAAATAAAAATAAACATTAGTATTTCATTTTATTTCACGGATAACGGAATGTAAAATAAGCATCGCAGCGGCCCACGACCATGGATTTGCGGATGGTTTTGCTGAACTGTTTCACGTCGTTTTAATACAGAACTTGGTTAGGATTACCAAGTCCGTAGATTGACAGCGAAAGTTCCTATATTATTAATTTGAATAGCTGCCCCATTATCCACCCGGTGCCATTGTTAGAGACAGTTCCCAGTAGTAACGTGCATAGTGATTCCTTGACAAACTGACCAATATACCTGGAAATTAGGGCTTCCAAAAATATGCTTACCCTGATTTTCTAGTTTTCGTTATTTTGATATAAGTTTACAAAAGAATCATAGCATTGGTAAACTTGATTGATTTACAAGTTTGGGTAAACTTGATTGATTTACAAGTTTGGGTAAACTTGCACAGCTATACGTAAAGTGGTCTTTAAACACAATGATAGACGGGTCAACCACTTAGTTTTGTGGAGATGGTTAGTTGTTAGAGAAAGACTAAACATTAACCTAATTAATATAAACATAAAACAAATACTATTTAATAAACATACCCATTTTCTTAACCACCCCTAAACTTGCCTTATTTAAATCTTAATCAAGATGCATTTGAGCATAACAAGATACTCCGACCATAAAATGAATCCCCACTTTACACTTGTTACACTTAGGTTAATCTTGTTGATCCACTCAAGAAAATCCAAAATCTAGATAATATCTAAACCCCTATTGGTGTAATAATAGAATCCTAAATAATATTGCTTACCTAAAATTTCATGTTTACAATAAATAATAAAAACCTAAATAATATTTCTTTTATTGTAATCTCAATTATGATAAAAACAACATAATAGATGATATTATGATGATAGATGATTATAATTATACCACTTAAATACAATACCATTTAAATAGTAGATATAAATACTTTGAAAATGGCTAAGTATAATTTAAAAATATTCAAAAAAAAATAAAAAATAACAATTATCTTGATAATGGTTTTTTTTTTTTACAATTTCACAAATTATCTATGATTTTTTTTTATTTAAAACAAATATGTTTAGTATTGGGCATGTGCAAGCTAATGAGGGTCACTTTTGGCGCGTTAAATGCAATAGAAAACTGAAAAATCAGGCATCCCTCAACTTACTTGATTTTTTTGACATTCTTACACAAGATATCTTACATGAGTAAAAAAGATGAAACATAGGAAATTGAGTCACGTTTCCAAATATATAAGTTTTAAGTATTGAAAATTTACATAACTATGTTCACTTTTTATTTTTTCGGCAAATGATAAGGTATATGTTTTTGTGGGTGCAGACTTTCAATGCCTAAATGACGGTTTCAGGATATGTCAAATGTTGGTGCAACCTTTAAAGGTCTTAATGTAGTTATTTTGACTTGGATTTTTTGCAAGATGTAGAGGTCGATGCCCTCTAGTGCAGCATACAAGTTTTTTTTTAAATGGTTGTGAAATGAAAAATTTATGAAATAAACACTAACAGTATGTTTTTTGACCAACAGAGTGATGACACAAGAAAATTAGGAAATAAATAGAAAATCTCAATTTTTAAAAAACAAATTACATATTTGGAATCTGCATAAAGAATTCTATCTATGCCTAAAATTTCATCAATAATGGTCAGGTATGTCATGTTGTAAAGAGCGGTGAAAAACAGGCATACTCAGAAAAATGTTGAAAATGTCAAATTATCTATGGTCTAAAAATTCCCTAGCACAGGTTTGGTAAGTCCGAACCAGCCACATAGGATAGTGGCTGACATGCAGGCGCAGGAGGAGTGGGTGAGTATGCGCTCAGGAACGTGCGTGCGTTATGTTTTAATTCAAATAACGCGTGCACGTTTTATTTAAATTCAAATTATAGTGTTTTTCCGCTCAATGTTATAAGCAACGTGCTAGTGTTATGTGGATACATAACGCACTAGCGTTATGTCTGTGCAAAAATATTAGCAAAATGCTTTTATCCTGCCGCGTTTTGCGTTTTCTCCTCCTGCCTTCCCTATTTTTATGTTTACCAGATATTTTACACAAACAAAATGATAAAGCAAACAAATTAGTAGGAACAGTCTTCGAAATGGCTTGATGACTCGTTTCAGTGGACATGTATTATCTAAATATCATAGCCATAGACAACAACTAATTCAAATAGTCAATTTGCTACAACTAAGATCAAACTTTAGATAATATAGTTTCTATAGTGGTAATCGGCACTATTGCAATCTAGGTAAATATCATACAAATATTTCAAACAAATTTATGGGCATAAGCATTCCAGAAAAGATGGCAAAGTTTCAAAATGGTCGGCTGTACCAATAAAACTAGGGGCACAAAACTAAGGCTCAAACTATGTTTATGGACACTTACCGATCGAAGGATGTCTGAATGTAAATGCAAATGCAGCAGCCCCTCCAGGAAGCCTTCTTCTTCACCAACCTTCTCTTGGACTCAAGTAGCCTCAATGCCCAACCACCGAACAGTTGCACGAGCTGTAGTTAAGAAAAAATGGTCGAAATAGAGCAATTATAAATGATTTGATCAACAAAGCAAGTCTCCCAATTCGTAGAGTTGTTAATTTGAAGAAACAAGTAGGCACAGAACAAGCATGAAGGAGTTTCTTAACTGGTAGTGGTCGCTGATTGGATGAAGAAGGAGTTTGATGAATGGACAATGCACAAATCCGATTCGTGAGAGACTAGGCCACTATCTTTGAGGGAAATCGGGGATCCTGCAAGGTCTCGTGAGCAACATGTCAATTCAGATGGCTGTCGGGCCATACAAGGATGGTTATCCACATACTGCATTCAAATGAAGATGGATAGCAGCATCATCATCCTCTTCTTTATCATCACCATCATCCTCATCCTTGTTGTCATATTCATCATCATCTTCATCATCATCATCATTATCATCATCCTCATCACCATCTTCATCTTCATCATGATTGATGATTGATCAGCATCATCGCCATCCTCTTCTTTATCATCACCATCATAATCCTCATCACCATATTCATCATGATTGGGTATTGATCATCATCATCATCCTCTTCTTTATCATCACCACCACCACCACCACCATCATCATCATCATCATCATCATCATCATCATCTTCATCACCATCATCTTCATCATCCTCATCGTCATATTCATCATCATCTTCATCATCACTGTTAGCACTCGGATTTTCCTTGGGCTATATCAAAGAAACCCCAAGGTAACCTATTGCAAACCAATCTTTAGAATGAAAAGTTGGCCTCCTTCAGTTAGAGAGGGCTCTCTCAACAAATCTGCCATCCAATGTCACCACAACAGCAGCTTGACAATAAACTCAATGGCCAAATTGTAAAATGATAATAAAAACTTGTAGACTTTGAATGATGTGGTTGGATCAAACAGGAAAAAGATACCGTTGGGCAATGGAGTCAAGATCATGTAATATGAAAGACGTGTCAGAGCTTCAACAATATAAATTTTCATTAGAGGCGAGATAGATGCATTTTTTACAGTCAATTTAATTTTGCAGGTGGTGTAGAAAGAAATAATGACAGTACATCAACAACAGGCATCAAACTAGGATGAATCCGTTGTCAAATTTGGAGAAATAATCAAATGCTTAAATGCGATAAATCAAGGCATAACGAGTATGAATCCCAATTTATTTCAGACGTTTATTTCAAGCATAGAAGAAACACATAATGGAAGATGTAACAAACAAGATAAACATGCACATTATGAGAAGGAAAAAGGATGGACTGTAAAAAGTACAACACGAGAATCTCTAAATCTGTTAAAAATGTTTACTTGGCTCTACAATATTTATTCAAATATGAAGATGAGGCAGAACCCCTCATAAACCTTCTTACTGAAAATCGAACCCCGTTTACATTGCCAAATGCATATTTTATGCAAAAAATTGCCCTATGAGCAAACCCTAATTGTATTTTTCTAAAAATAAACCACCGATACTAAAATAACAATCAAATAACTAATCATTACTTTACAAGAATTAGTTTTTAAACAGTAAATGACAGAAAATATGGAATATTGTTCTGTCATATCCTCGGAAACTAAAAGATGGCTGCCATCTGCCTCTATTTGTTCACTTCTTCCACCGATATTTAATATTATACCACTTGTTGATATTCTACCTGGAATTCTGGGCTTTTGGAGGCGCTCCATTTCATCGCCACTACTCCATGGATCTCGTAGTTCATTTCAGAAAATAATGTTGCTGCAAAGATGTTTCAATGCCTTCTCATGTCATGAATACCACATTGTGTTGTCACCCAATTGGGTTTAGGAATTACTCCATAATTAAATCAAAAATGCTGTATAGTGGATTGTATTCCACATATGCGTTGAACCATACGTATGGTGCACACATATCCCATGACCTCCACGACCTATGGGACCTTTTGAAACCTTCTTTATCTTATCAAGCTGTATAGAAAACCTTGAGATTGTTGCACATTGACGGTAGATAATTGTAGAAGTTTGTGAAATGAGTTTTTAGAATGTGGACGATGGGTCTTAATCTGAGTGATATTTTTGGAGCTCCATTGAAGCTTTTAACCCTTGGATTGCGAATGAACCACTCACACTTCAATTCTTCACACGTTTGGGGTTACTGTATGGTATCTTGTCTCTGCAAATACAAACTTGGCACAAATCTTGATATATTTTCCATTTAGAAAATCTACGAACCAAAATATAATTAAATTTTCTTTACATTTCCTCGAACCAAATAAAATGAAGTTTCATAAATAAAAGATGCTTTTGGGATGCCACGTAAGGCAGTTTCCGCATTTCCCTTTGGGCGGTTTGCAATACCACTTTTCTATATGCGGATATATCAAAAGTGGACACGTGTGATGGTGGTTTGTATTCCGCAACCACCCTTTTCATTATTTCTCCAAGCAAGTTGTTGCTGCAGAAAGCCTATGAACTGTTGCTTTTCTCATATAAAAAAAAAAGGGATGACGAGTGATATCTGACAGTTTTGCTGTATTTTCAATATTTTTTCTTCGCTTGCGATGCAAAATCCGTTGCCTGTAAGTATTATCTATTAAAGGGAAAGATCTTGATGTAAATTCCTTCACAACTTAGTGCTCATCCCTCTACGATTTCCTAACTTGTATATTTGCCGGTAGTATTATATATCATAGAGCCTGAACCATCATTATCACTATCAAAAGAGTCCGTGTCTCCAAAAGAACTTGAAAACTCAGTGGCTTGCTTCAACAGGATTGAATCTGATTTCGTCTCCAATGCATTTTAAAATTTTCACCATTGACTCATCTGCTTGTATAGTAGCCTTGACTAGTTTTGTCATCTTTCGTTGTAAAGACCGTGGTGTTTTAATAACATTCTCATCGTCTTCCTAGAAGCATTGTGGAGCAATGCATTTAATACGGCGTATGACCTCTTCAACATTTGTTGTCAATTTTTGCTCAAATTCTACAGGATTTATACAACTTGCTACAACTAGTGTCGATGGCATTCCAGGTGGTTTTCTTGAGGACCACGAAAAATCCTTGAAGAACATTGCTAGATGGTTCTCAACGTACTGAATCTTCGGTGCAACAATGGACTGTGCAGCTTGGCACATGGCAGAA
The DNA here is from genome assembly GCA_027924585.1 of Larix kaempferi. NCBI lineage: Eukaryota > Viridiplantae > Streptophyta > Pinopsida > Pinales > Pinaceae > Larix > Larix kaempferi. The sequence goes on along the minus strand of BSBM01000101.1, from coordinate 2,523,136 downwards.
ACAAAAGACTTGCAGCTTGTCTTGTGGAGTGTCATAGGGGAATACGGGTATATGCATACAAATATGTTGCTGGAAATTTAATGGAGCTGCTCACATAAACCTAGTTCAGGAAACCTTGAACACCCTGCCTTTGAATATGATTCGCCATTTGTACATGCACAAGAAGTGGCCGCAATGGTTAAATATCTTCATACGAGTGCCACACTAGTTGGATGAAACAAATTTCTGCAAGCTTTGACACAATAAGTAAAATTGATCACAATTGTTGCTTTAAATTTCCAATTATGATCACAAGTTGGTCATTGACACCGGGTAGGATCTAGTCTTGGGAAGACGATTTAATACTGGCTTGTAATTTTTTAAGAAATGATTTTATCGTAGCTCCTCCCTTACCAATAACTGATCCTACTGCAGCATTTTATACTAGGAACTTGAGACAAGAAAATGTCTTGCTCCCATCCTCTGAAGTTTTGAATATCAAGCCATCAAAGAAATCACATCAATGCCGATTTTTAGCATTTGATGCTTACTGCCGACAAGTGTTGAAATCAAATTCTTAATACTTTCCAGTATTTATTGTGACAAGCCAAAAGGTGTCTAGTCGTGGCTCCTCCTCCATGTGACTTGGTATAGCTCTCGGGCGCTGAGATTGCTTTCGATGCATAGTTCAAATATTTGGAGATTGGGGTTGGACCAGTACTTCTTATAAAATAATCTTTAAACCTTCTTATAAACGAACCCGGAGGAAAATTTAGTTCTAAAAACCATTTTTTTTGTTTTGTTTGCATAAATTCACATGTCTTTGCCCAATTTTATAACATGTCTTTGCCCAAATTTATAAGTGATAACAACTAGATCCTACTAGGGATGCTGTCCTCCCAGCGAGGCAGCAAAGAACAACGTAGACCCTGTTCCTTACTCATTGGGCTGATCCCAATCCTGAAAAATTGCAACCTGTAACCTGTATCTTGTAACAGATCCTTCATCTGAAAACTGAAATTGAAAACCACTGACAACTAAAAATTGAAAAACACACATGCTGAAACTCAATTTAAAACAACGTTGTACATACTGAAAGGATGCTTGCTGAGAAAGCTTATTCAATCTACCTACCTACTCCAGTATGTCAAAGTCTTTGTCTAATCAAGTAATTTGGAAACGCCAATGAAGCCAATCCATTAAATGTTCAAAGAATTTGATTCTTCAAAGTCACTGACAGAAAATATAACAACACAAGCAACCAACAATCTTCTTTATTCTTATAGTAAAATTTTTGCTGCAAATTTAAACTGAGAAAATCTTCCATATACTCAACTACAGGATCAAAAAAGATAAATTGCGTTTGATGTCCTTTGAAATTTCCTGCAATTTAATGGGAGAAACGAAATGTTTCGTCTTCTTCAACATACTCTTCCAGCAATGAACGATTAACCTCATATTCAATATTAAAACATTCCTCTTCTTTGACAACTAAAGGCCGTCGAGACTGATCCTCAAAAGATAAATTTTGATAATGAACATCCTGGGATTGAATTTAACCCTCTAAGACTTCAAGATCATTAGACATGACAGCTCTATGTTCTTGATGAAAGAAACCGGTGCCTAATAACTGATTTTCTTGTGGAGAATTATTATCACAAATGGATTCCTTCAAAAGATCACCATGATTGTCATCATTTAAATTCAGATTTACATGTCCAAAAATAGAAGAAGTTTCACTTACATATTCCTAATACTGCAAATCTATATAAGTAGGGGCTGTAACATGACTCTACAGGAGCTGATCTATTTCTTCTTCAGTTAAAAGAGGAGGTGGTTTGTGCATTTTCTGAATTAAACAACTATTGTTTTCCTTCTTTTCTGTAGATTTCTCATGATGTTGAATGTATTCTTCATTTGTATACAAAGGAGCGGATGATTCAACCTTTCTTTTCAAAGAGGGATCACAGGAAATTACTATCATTTCTTCATTGATCTCATCTATAGCAAACTCCTCTCGATTATCATGACCATGGACTCGCGCAAAAAAATGATAGAGTGCTTCAAACAGGTCTTCATTATTCATACTTTCTAGATATTCGTCAATACTTTCGAGGTACTGAATGAAACCCTCACACTGATCACAACAATCTTCCATTAAAGACAAAGATGGGACATACACTTTATAACGCTCATAAAATGTTATGTGAAAATATTTTAAAGAAAACAAACTGCCAGGTCTCAAACCTTCATACCAATCCCTTGCTTTGCCTTCTAAAGAAGCCATGACCATCTTCATAAGGCAATCCTCATGAAACCTAATCTTCAGCTTGTGCACATGTATGTGAAATTTGATTAAATGTAAAGTAGCATTATCACTGTTTTCATCTCTGAATTTGGGCAAGTAGGTTTTCCAATCTATTTTGGGAATTTGATTCGGAAAACCAGGAATATGAGACCTGTTCATAGGAGCATACCTTCTTAAGAATGAGGCCATTTCTAAATACTGGAGCTGCAGATTCTGAATTGAAAAATTGAGGAGACTAGCCTGTGAAACAATGTAACACTGGATTTCTTTAATGTGGAGTCGCCATGAAATTTCTGAAAACTGAATTCTTTGAAGATGGAGTCGCTAGGTGAAAGATGCACAGCCTGCTTAATATCTGACCGTTGTTCACCATCAACCATCAGGGCTGGAAACTTTGTCGTTCATACCAAGGGAAAATGAGATCTTCTCTCCCCGGCAACAGCTCCAGAATGTTAGCACTCGGATTTTCCTTGGGCTGTATCAAAGAAACCCCAAGCTAACCTATTTCAAACCAATCTTTAGACTGAAAAGTTGGCCTCCTTCAGTCAAAGAGGGCTCTCTCATCAAATCTTCCATCCAATGTCACCACAACAGTAGTTTGACAATAAACTCAATGGCCAAATTGTAAAATGATAATAAAAACTTGTAGACTTTGAATGATGTGGTTGGATCAAACAGGAAAAAGATACCGTTGGGAAATGGAGTCAAGATCATGTAATATGAAAGACGTGTCAGAGCTTCAACAATGTAAATTTTCATTAGAGTCGGGATAGCTGCGTTTTTTACAGTCAATTTAATTTTGTAGGTGGTGTAGAAAGAAATAATGACAGTCCATCAACAACAGGCATCAAACTAGGATGAATCCGTTGTCAACTTTGGAGAAATAAGCGGATGCTTAAATGCGATAAATCGAGGCATAATGAGTATGAATCCCAATTTATTTCAGATGTTCATTTCAAGCATAGAAGAAACACATAATGGAAGATGTAACAAAGAAGATAAACATGCACATTATGAGAAAGGAAAAAGGACGAACTGTAAAAAGTACAACACGAGAATCTCTAAATCTGTTAAAAATGTTTGCTTGGCTCTGCAATATCTATTCAAATATGAAGATGAGGCAGAACCCCTCGTAAACCTTCTTACTGAAAATTGAACCCTGTTTACATTGCCAAATGCATATTTTATACAAAAATTTGCCTTATGAGAAAAACCTAACTGTATTTTTCTAAAAATAATCCACTGATACTAAAATAACAATCAAAGAACTAATCCTTACTTTACAAGAATTTGTTTTTAAACAGTAAATGACGGAAATTATGGAATATTGTTCTGTCATATCCTAGGAAACTAAAAGATGGCTGCCAGCTGCCTCTATTTGTTCACTTCTTCCACCGATATTTAATATTCTACCACTTGTTGATATTCTGCCTGGAATTCTGGGCTTTCGGAGGTGCTCCATTTCATCGCCACTACTCCATGGATCTCGTAGTTCGTCTTAGAAAATAATGTTGCTGCAAAGATGTTTCAATGCCTTTTCATGTCATGAATACCACATTGTGTTGTCACCCAATTGGGTTTAGGCATAATTAAATAAAAAACGCTATACAGTGGATTGTATTCCACATATGCGTTGAACCATAGCGCATATATCCCATGACCTCCACGACCTCTGGGACCTTTTGAAACCTTCTTTATCTTATCAAGCTGCATAGAAAACCTTGAGATTGTTGCACATTGACAGTAGATGATCGTAGAAGTTTGTGAAATGAGTTTTCAGAATGTGGACGATGGGTCTTAATATGAGTGATATTTTGGGAGCTCCATTGAAGCTTTTAAACCTTGGATTGCGAATGAACCACTCACAATTCAATTCTTCACACGTTTGGGGTTACTATATGGTATCTTGTCTCTGCAAATACAAACTTGGCACAAATATTGATATATTTTCCATTTAGAAAATCTACGACAACCAAAATATAATTAAATTTTCTTTACATTTCCTCGAACCAAATAAAATGAAGTTTCATAAATAAAAGATCCTTTTGGGATGCCACGTAAGGCAGTTTCCACATTTCCCTTTGAGCAGTTTGCAATACCACTTTTCTATATGCGGATATATCAAAAGTGGACACGTGTGATGGTGGTTTGTATTCCGCAACCACCCTTTTCATTATTTCTCCAAGCAAGTTGTTGTTGTGGAAAGCCTACGAACTGTTGCTTTTCTCATATAAAGAAAATAAGGGATGACGAGAGATATCTGATAGTTCTGCTGTATTTTCAATATTTTTTCTTCGCTTGCGATGCAAAATCCGTTTCCTGTAAGTATTATCTATTAAAGGGAAATATCTTGCTATAAATGCCTTCACAACTTGGTGCTCATACCTCTACGATTTGCTAACTTGTATATTTACCGGTAGTATTATATATCATAGAGCCCGAACCATCATTATCACTGTTAAAAGAATCCGTGTCTCCAAAAGAACTTGAAAACTCAGTGGCCTGCTTCAACAGGATTGAATCTGATTTCGTCTCCAATGCATTTTAAAATTTTCACCGTTGACTCATTTGCTTGTATAGTAGCCTTGACTAGTTTTGTCATCTTTCATTGTACAGACCGTGGTGTTTTAATAACATTCTCATCATCTTCCGAGAAGCATTGTGGAGTAATACATTTAATATGGTGTATGACCTCTTCAACATTTGTTGTCACTTTTTGCTCAAATTTTACAGGATTTATACAACTTGCTGCAACTAGTGTCGATGGCATTCTAGGTGGTTTTCTTGAGGACCACGACAAAAAATCATCCTTGAAGAACATTGATAGACGGTGCTCAATGTACTGAATCTTCGGTGCAATAATGGACTGTGCAGCTTGGCACATGGCAGAAACAAAAGACCTGCAGCTTGTCTTATGGAGTGTCGTAGGGGAATGCGGGTATATGCATGCAAATATGTTGCTAGAAATTTAATGGAGCTGGTCACATAAACCATGTTCAGGAAACCTTGAACACCCTAACTTCGAATATGATCCACCATTTGTACATGCACAAGAAGTGGCCGCAATGGTTAAATATCTTCATACGAGTGCCGCACTGGTTGGACGAAACAAATTTCTGCAAGCTTTGACACAATAAGTAAAATTGATCACAATTTTTTCTTTAAATTTCCAATTATGATCACAAGTTGGTCATTGACACCGGGTAGGATCTAGTCTTGGGAAGACGATTTAATACTGGCTTGTAATTTTTTAGCAAATGATTTTATTGTAGCTCCCCCCTTACCAATAACTGATCCCGTTGCAGCATTTTATACCAGGAACTTGAGACAAGAAAATGTCTTGCTCCCA